>JAQGAS010000549.1:0-44473 GCA_034686365.1 Pachymerium ferrugineum | reverse complement strand
GGAAATAAATCCACCTGGCAGTACCGACGCGCCACCATTGTTAGAACTGCGGCCATTATTAGAACTACCGAAGCGACATCGCCCCATTACAGTTATTCAATTATAATTATAATTATAAATTTTAAATATAAATTTATAAGTTTATACATTTCATAATACAAAGTTAATTTTAAATAGAAAAAGTTAACAATGAAGAGATCCAGTGAAACAATATAGTGAATAAAAGCGTCACTTAGCGGGGAAATGAGGAAACTAAAAAATTTCTTTTTCTACACGCTTTTGTTACGTCTTAAAGTGAAAGTTATTAAAAGTATTGCATCAAAAGGGAGTTTTGAGTGAGTAATTAAAGCAACCTCTTTTGTGAAACTTAAGACTTTTGCTCGCTCGTAAATTGAAGACGACAGAACCTGTCATTTAATGAGCTCGGATGACGTAGATTAAGTCTAATTAGATGCATGCAATTACTGCTAATGAGTATTTTCCAGCTCATCTCAAATTTCACGCCCATGAACACAGGTGAATAAACAATAGGCCTGATGCAAAGATCTCTGTTAAAAGTTAAGAAAGAAAAAAATGGAAAAACTTTTCCTTCCTTGCGGCTAAGATTTAAACAAATATGAACAATAATCCAATTAATTAGGCCTTTTAAAGTCTTCTGCTCGCATCGTTTCATCGAACCGTTCTACTGGAATATTATTTTTCCAGTTTTTTAAGTTTTTTTGAAGAAAACAAAAGTTAAATGAAATGGAAAGTTCAGTTTGTGGAAATTGAACACTTGGAATTTGTTGCAGCATGTTTATTTTAAAGTCTACTTGAGTTTAAAAGTGGCAGCTAAAGGCGTTTTGCTTAATAATGTATGTAATAAGTCCCTGGTTCTAAGTGGTTTAAACTGAACTGAAATAAGATTAAATATTACATTGAATTCGAGTTAAAGATATTTACCATACCAGAGGGCGCACTTTTGAAGAAAATGGCGTCTTAGGGGATCCCTCTGCAGTTTAAATAACAAATGGAAGCATTAAGACAATTCATACAAAATTCACTGTTTATTGGTTATTTAAATTTCTAACTTATTTTGTGTCATTACATTATTTAACAATATTAAAGCTCCTCCCAAAGAGGAACTATAGTAAGCTTGTTTGTTTATAATTTGTTCATTTGTGTTAATAAAATGAAAATCCATGTGAAATACAATTTATCTGTTGGTTTATAGAGTAAATCCTTTACAAAAGGGAAATATCGACCCGAATCATCAGTTGTATCAAAATAGTTGGATTGAAGAGATCAGTGGCATCAAAGTGCGCCCCATTGCAAAACTTTTCTACTGACTGATAGAAGGATATGAGCAAGAGAGGGAAGGGGATTTTGTAGATATATTTGCTTTATGTTGTACAATATTTTTTCTCTTGTGTAAAAATGTTTGCCCAACAAGAAATTTGTTTTTTGGGAGACTATAGTGCATGATTTACAAACAGTGAGATAGGTTAAAGTTGGGTGGTTTCGTGTTCAGTCAGGCTTGAAATGAAGTGTTTTAAGTTTTGTTGATTTGTGTATTCTTGGTTTTTATTTGTAGATAGTAGAAAAGTTAAGTTTGGCAGGTTCTGTCATGCAAAAATTGTTTGAAAGAAGGAAAAGAAAGGCCAGTGGGGCTTCAAGTGCTACACGCGGTGGGGCAATACCAAATTAACACAAAGTCAAATCAGTGCAAAATCATAAATGTGATCACTACTGCACCACAGCAAAAGCTAAAATCAATAACTAAAGCCGGAAACTTAAGGCAGCGATAGTTGCAAGTAAATGTCGTTTGAGATGCACTGAAAAACTGAAGAACTTAAAGCTAGGGTCACATGCAGAGAGAACCAGTCAAACTAAAAAGCCAAACGAAACGAAACAAAACTGCAAATACAGACGACACTCACACAAAACATGACGCATAATTATACGAAGCCCACAAAAATAGTCTCCTGCGCATGCGTGAACAGTAAAACATTGCTGCCTTGGGTTTCCGGCCTAAGTCCTATTAAATAGAATCTTCTATTTGGTTTCCCGAAGAAGGTTGTATATAATTTCCGTTCTGTCCGTTCTACCCTCAGTCTGCTATATTTCAACATATGATTGACCATATGATTGACTAGTCAAACAAGAGTGCAACTCTGTTAATGGCGCTATGACAAGGTCAAAATAACCAGCAGAAACACTCGCATCATAAACAAGAGCAACAAGCTTTCTAACTTTACCAATCTGACGTGTGATTACAATGAAGTTGCACTTAGGTTCAGAAATGGTTCTGTTACAGTATTGTTAACAATAAATCTCATCCTTTGACCACTTGCTGGTTTATTTTGACATTGCGTAAGTAGCAATATCCGTTTTGAAACTTTTCTCAAAACTTCCTAATCCTAATTTCTACACATGAAATGAACTGGAACAGAATCTGTGATGAGAGGAACGCGAGTTATGTGTTGGGATGGTCAAAGTATTAGAGAAGAGCTCCCACTGGCGCAGGGGAAGTGGAAAGAAAAATTCTTTGCACACATATCTGTAATGAAGGGTGAGGTCAAGGGATCTAACTGCTTTAACCATACTTATTTCATTGAGTGTTGCAACCTAAGTAAGATTCAGGTGTATTGGCTTTTGTTCTTTAATGTACTGTAGTGGATGGGAGATGCTACTCGTCATTGTGAGAAGTGTCAAATATAAATTGCTGTGTGATGTTATTGAGTTAAGACTTATTGAAGCTTACAGTTGACTTATAATTCAGATTTACAGGTATTTCATTTTATTAGTTAATTTAGTTTATATTGGTTAACTATGTAGTATGGCTTAATAGATTTCAAGATTTACACGAATTTTGAGATTTAAATTGAGATGTTTATAGATTTCAAGATTCATATCAAGATTACACATGAAAATTTCATTCATAAACAAGATTTACACAGATTTCAAGATTCATAAACAAGATTTACACAGATTTCAAGATTCACAAACAAGATTTACACAGATTTCAAGATTCACAAACAAGATTTACAAAGATTTCAAGATTCACAAACAAGATTTACACAGACTTTTCGATTCACAAACAAGATTTACAAAGATTTCAAGATTCACAACTAAGATTTACAGAGATTTTTCGATTCACAAACAAGATTTACAAAGATTTCAAGATTCACAACTAAGATTTACAGAGATTTTTCGATTCACACACAAGATTTACACAGATTTCAAGATTTACACAGATTTCAAGATTCAAATAAATTTAAAGATTTAACAAATTCACTAAATTTCTAAGATTTAAATTAGGATTTTCAAGATTCACCCATACTGCACTTAAAAATTGACAAATATTTTCAAGAATTCTTAAATATTAGGAGTAGTTTATGGTTTAAAATTACATTGCAGATTATTGCGTTTGTTTATATAAACTTCTTATATCATTAGCATTTCTTAAGATCTTTCTCCAAACTTCCAAACGAGTCTATGACGTCGCTAAGATTCACACATTTAGCTAAATTACATTATACTAATGATTTTTTTTCTTCATCTACTTACGAACAGTCTCTTTAAGTCCTAACATTTTCCTTTAACGTATTCTAATACCATTCTCTACAAATTAAATTCACTCAACTCACCCCTTTAAAAACCAATCTTCAAAACAAAAGTAGAAATTAAAAAAAAAAACAACAACATACTCTTAAATCACGCCATAATTATCCAACACAAAGACTACCTCTTTAAACTTTCTCATTCAACGTTTTAAGTGACCAAGAGCTTCACTAATAACTCACCAGGACGTGTAATTCCCCTCAGCACCCACCAGGGCATCATAATCATACGCTGTCATAATATTCTGTTTGATCCGAGAATAGAAGAGGATGAACAAGGAAAATATGGATTTCCCTTCCAACAACTCATTTCCCCCCCCTCTTTCCACTGTACCCTGCGGTGTAGCAGATAACTACACTGTCAATACGTAGGAAAAAAATAAGTTATCGAATACTAGATTATTCCATTCGACTGATAAAATTATTTGTAACTCCCATTCAATATCTGTTTGCAAACAGTTAAAAAATTACAAAAGTTAAAGAGGTAATCAACACTTATTTTTTTAAAGTCACCAAATTCGGCCCAAAAAGAAGAAGAAGAATAAACTTCACAATTGATCCAGCAGAAACAATTTCTTAAAAAAATGTGCGTATAATTCATAAATAATGGGGCGATATCGCTTTGACAATTCTAATAATGGCCGCAGTTCTAATATTGGTGGCGCGTCGGTACTACTTCATTTCTGGTTCCATATGGCAGTACCGACGCGCCACCATTATTAGAATACTGCGGCCATTATTAGAACTGCCGAAGCGCCCTATTATAAATAGTATAGTTAGGGTGCAACTGCTCCTTTAACATTATAAATAACTTTGATTTTAATCTGTTTCTTTTAAAATCATAAATGCGGAACATAAATAGCATAACACTGACACTGATCCCGCAGAAAAATTAATCCCCCTGAAAAACATCGAATAACATAAACATTAAAAATGGAACGACATTTTTTCTCCCCGAAGTTTTTTAATTGACATATGTCAGAGAAAACTTTTCTTTTCAACTGACAACATAAAAAATAAATTGGGCACGTTTAAGGTTGCAATTTGGTAACAGAATAGTCTCTTTTTTATATTTTATATTCGGAAAGGACTCATTCCATTGGGTTGTATTAGACCCTGGAAGATTTGAAGACGAGTAAAAATCCTATGGGCCCAGGCTGGACTCAAATAGTTACAATATTAAATTTTTGATACGCGTCCAAAGTCACCTCTGTGAGAGATAGTGTGTTCCATTAAGCGTGAAACAAAAGCAATAAGCGAGAGCGCCTTTGATTTTTCTACAGCCAACTAGAGCCCCATAAGAGAACAATTCCCATAAGTCCCGGATGACCACTTTCAGGGAAATAGCGAGTTGAAATCTTGTCACACTTTGTGGAATTTTTCCGGTGTAAGGTTTTTCGGAAGTGAAGATTTATGGGGCTTTTTCGGTCAGTGGGGAAGGGTTGAAACGTTGGTTTTTGGTAGTGAAAGATTTTGGAATGAGTAATTGCCAGTTAAAAAGACGGGGGAAATTACTAGAGTATGACTAATCTGTCTTAAAGCTGGGTAGTGGAAATAAGCAGGGAAGTATTCTGAACGTGTACAACTAAAGTTTATTGTGGGTCCTATTGGATTAAACTAAAAGTTGCAAAAAGTTACTATTGTTAATAGATTTTTATAAATTCTACAACATTTTCATCTACATTGGGGGAATTAGAATTGTAGACCTGGTTTAAATTGCATATGATCATATATGCCCATATTAACAATATGACTGAAAGTATAATGGCTTGTAAAGTTTGATGTTTTCTAGGATTCAAAGCAGCTGGTTTAATATCATTGTAATTTTACTATGCAGTCAGACTAGTAAATAAGCCCAAAAAAAATAGTTAGGCAAAGTAATTCTGCAGTATACACTGGTCAAGTCATATGCATAATGAACTTAACAAAGAATTTCAAGACTGTACAGTACATAGTGTGTGTAATGCCAGGGCCATATGCCAACCCTACCTATACAAACTTAAAATCAGTAAAACTAAACCTTAACACAACTACTAAAACTATGAAACCTATTAAACCAGAGCTTCCATCTTGCTTCCTCAAGGAGACAAAGAGACCTCCAAGAGAAACCGCATGGAGGTAAGAAGTTGGACATGGTTTACTTGCTTCATGAAGTATAGTCAGACAAAACCTAGAGAACGTAAAGAAGTTATATAGAATGCAATTTCTAACTATTATATCTCAAACATTTCAAATCTACTTTTTGGTCATATTGGACTTAGTTGTCTGTTTATCTTGAGTCCTTTAATATCACAGGTTTGACATTTGGAGGTGAAAAATACACTTCAATGTACAATAATATGTCTATGAAAACAACTAACCCTATCTGCATCTTGGGTGAATTTTACAATTACATGACATATTGCTTCACTACATGAATAGATTAACACTTGTGACGTTACAGGTTGTAAAATTCACCTCATCTGCAATTTAGTTTTTTTAGTCATTAACAATACACATTGAATTGATTTACAACCCCCTCAAAACATGCAATCATCACAATTGAAACGAAACTAAATAGAAAAGCAAAGGAAACTCAACACGCCACAAACATCCGGGAATCATTACCCAACAACTTCCCGGAAATTGTTGCACCAGCTATGCCCTACTTGGACCAACCAAAATTGAATTCTATACATGAAAGTTACTCACATATCAAACACTTGAGTTAACTCCAATTAAAAAAAGAATCAATCTTGACATCCTTTACTCACTCCGTTTAAGACCTTTTAAAGAAAAATCTCTTTGATCTAGACTTAACTCAACCGAACCATTAGTTTTGTTTAGAATTCCGCCCATTCTTCTCAAAACTAGGGAGAGTTAACCTTAACTTTGATAAGTCACAGACATCAGCCTCCTAACGATCGTCTATTTATTTTGTGCACGGATTTTTCTTTAAATTTGACGTTACCCATTATAGCCAATCTTTTATTTCCTCTGTACATTTTTTTTTCTTGACAAATAGCCGTCAATGAAATTGAAGATTTTGCTGCCAAAAACCGAAGATTTTTTTTTTTCTTCTTCTTCTTCTTCTCCTCCCATCTTCAATTTGTCTACTGTCGGTGACAAAAAGCCAAGTTAGGAGCAAAGTGAAGTGACTCGTGTTAGTCTCGCGCTTCTCTGACTGATGTTTGTGTCACATTGTCCCGCGTGAGGGCGTTTGACAATTTTTTTTCTTTGATTACTTTCTGTTTTTAGGTTTAAGAATTGGGGAATTTACTGGGATTTCCCTTTGGCGTTTTTTTGATCTAATTTTGGTTTTGTAAAAACAAATTATTGTTAGTTTTAAAAAGAGAAGCGAAGAGTAACAAGTAAATTAATTTACTCAAATATCCACGTTTTGGATTGATTCGTATTTTATGTCATCAACTTTTTAATATTTTATTTCGTCTCGGATATTTTCGATTAAATTGGAAGTTTTAAATTTCTAAATATTTACCGGAAAGGTATGTGTAGTCCCTTATGAAATCCAATATTGTGCCCTCAAGATTAGAGAAACAAAGATTTCACATTCTCTCTCACGCTTTTTAATATCCCTACAGCTGTGAGCAACTGAGTACACATTGAGTATTCATTTTTAATACATCACTTCACCACTAGAGGGCGAATAGGTCAAAACGCAATATATTGATGGAGTGTTTACTGAAGGAAATTAAATGAACTTGAAGTTGTTGTAATGTATTGTATAAAGGAGCATTGGTCATGGCTGACGTCAGGAAAAGCGCCCTCTCATGCAAAATTTTCAAAGCATTTCGACTTAGATACAAATTCAAAAAATAGACATTTGTTTTTATGTTTGGTCAAGATTTTTTTTCGTGAAATTTCCTTTATTCCATCCATCTTTTCTTGTTCGCTTCACAAAATTGAATATTTCAAGAAATGTGACGTCATGTTTTTCCTTCACTTTTCATTTTTTTGTCCCTAAGGAGTAGATGAAATTTATGCCTTCAATCGATACGCGAACATACGCATCAATGTCATATTTCATTTACATTACGTCATCGAAGCAAATGTTTACATACTCGGAAATGAACATCGTCATAAAACAGTAGGGGGGAGGTATGCTGGGAGTTCTTTCTACGGTATCACAAAATGAACGTTGCAGAAGTGGACAGTTGCTAATAAAATGTTTGTGAAATTTGAAATTAGAATAGTAAAATTTTGTTTTGAATTCTATTGGTGGCCATACCCGGCTAACGATCTCATTGGTTGGTTTAGAGTTTCATGAGATTTGAGTTCAAGAATAATTCTATTGTTGGCCAAACCCGGTTAAGGATCCCATGGTTAGTTTAGAGTTTCATGAGATTTGAATTCAATATTGAATTCTATTGGTAGCCAAACCCGGCTAAAGATTCCATTGGTTAGTATAGAGTTTCATTAATTAAGGTTCCTTTGTTTAAAGTGTGATAATTCCTTTAATCCAGTCAAATTTATTTATCTACGGAGTATCAAAATGACCAGTTTATAACTCCCCAAGTCCCTTCAATGCAATCTTGATCAACCCTGTCCACACTATGGTAATCTAATGAAACCGGTCCACAAATTCCATCACGTAAAATCCTTAAAACAGATACACGATCCATCACCATCCGATAATGAGAAAAATCGATTGCTAACGAGCTATAGTTAACAACGCAACGAGTTGCAATTGATTAATCCCCAACAGCTGTTGCAATAATTCACGCAATTACCTAACCATTGTTCTAGCAAAGCAAACACAAGTTAACAAACGACGTAATTCAAGCAAGTGCAATTTGTTCTCTCTAAAAATCAAACAAAAAACGCTTTATATAGCAATCTCTGATTGTGTAGGGGGAATTGTAAGCCTCAGCTGAGCGTAGAAAACTATCTTTGGGTGAAGAAAAGATTTTTTTTTTCTCGTTTTCTTTATCAGTTGATTTCTCTTCATGTGTGGGTTGGACATTTTCTAAAAGATGGTTCCACTCTGATGAGATGACAGATCGAGATCCGTCGTCTCCATTTGGCATCCTGTCAAATTACCCAACATCATCAACGAGAGGATTCGCTTTATTATTGGGTGAAAGGAAAATGTGAACAAAGTTGTAAAAATGGTGGAGAGATTTAAAGATGATATGGAAATCGATTTTATTGTTTGCTTATTTGTTTATCGATTTGTTTGCTTTGAGTGGCTCTCATTTGGGATTTGGGAAGATTTCCTTAAATATTTGTAAATCTTTGAAATCTTTTTGAAACTTGAATAGGTTTTAGTAGCTTCAGCTGGTATGACAGATTTAATATAGGTTTTACAAAATTCCAATGTTTGTCACCAGATGTGGGATAAAAAAGCAAATATTAAAGTTTTATAATTGAACAATAATTTTTATATTAATTTTACTCACTTTATGTGACTATGAAAACTAAAATTTAACTAAAATAAATTATCCAATAAGAGCGCGCCTTGCTAAATGTTAGTGCAGCACTAACAATAATGGCGGCCCCCATAAGTAGAGGGAAGCGAATGAGAAAATGTTTGAAATGCGATGTGTCCTTGGATAAAAATCATTGATGGCCTTTCAATTATACAGGTAAAATATGTTGTAGTTGTACTTTTCAAACATATTAACATCAAAATTTAATTCGTTTTCTGTTTCTTTCTTAATATTTTACTTCTTACTCTTTATTAGTCTGAATCAATAAATTACACGTTGTAACACAGCCAAGTCGATATTATGACACAATCTTCATCCAATGACACGTTATAACCTGATCGTTGATTGTCACCCAAACTGACATTATGTTCATCAATTTTACCGTGAGTTAATAACAACATGACTCGCTACTTGAACGCAACTTGTTAAAGCTCCATGGAATTTCATTAAAGAAAATTTAATCGTCACAGGAAAACTTTTCAATAAACACGAATAAATTATTTCAACACTTAACCATTCGTACCACAATGATGTTTAAATATGATTATACACTAATCAATCAATACTAGGATTTAATACGATTAGTTTGCAGTAATATGATTACGTTCGTTAGTATTGTGTCCTTTTAACCCTCGACTTTCCAATAAACCCCCAGCACCAAAACATTTTGTAACCTAATGAATATCAATAAAGACGACCGGATATGCTATCAAATTAAATCTACGCCCTTTCCCTAAAGGGTCAAATATCAAAGGGGGGCGAATAAAATTAAAAGTAAAGTTTAAAAGTGTTTTGGGCAAAAATTAGTTAAAAACCATTAAATGTCCTGCAAAAATTCAGTAGAATGAATGTATGGCTTAATAAAGATTAATTTGCAGCTGTTTCTTTCAGCTGTACCATATATAGCTAAGGTTAAGAAGGAAGCACACAAAGTCACACAAGAAGCAAAATACTATACCTACACTAATAAATGCAAGCAATACGTACTACTTTGCCCTTAAACCAGGCCGAAAGACAACACTAAAGCTGACTGCGCAAACCAGACAAAAATAAAAACTTCAAGACCAAGTGAATATTGTAAAATTACCTAAAACCACAAACCAAAATTACACCCCCTCCCCAACAGCAGCAGATGTGTAGTATGTGTAGTAAGCTAAATCTCGGACAATCGCAAATTCCACAAGAAGGAAAGGAATAGAGCTAAAAGTTAACAGTCGCTTACGTAATGTAAGAAAGAAATGCTACAAGACAACCCATTCCACACCAGATACGTAATGGGACACTTAACACTTACATCATTGAGTTCTGGTGGAATGAAGGGTCAATCTAAATGTAGTAAAAAAGGCGCGTTGCATTGTGGTCTGTTTGACTAAAACCAAGTTAAACCAAAAGATTACAAAACACTCCTTTTGTTCCTTCTTATAATGATGCTCAACAATCCCACAATGCACTGCGTGATAAATCTGATTCATCTGACCAATAGAATTAAACTAGTTTATTCTCACTAACCAATCACAATGCAGATGGTATAATGAGCAATTCTAACCAATAGAATTAAACTAGTTTATTCTCACTAACCAATCACAATGCAGATGGTATAACGAGCAATTCTAACCAATAGAATTAAACTAGTTTATTCTCACTAACCAATCACAATGCAGATGGTTTCAATAAGCAATTCTAACCAATAGAATTAAACTAGTTTATTCTAACTATCCAATCACAAAGCAGATGGTATCAATGAGCAATTCTGGCCAATAGAATTAAACTAGTTTATTCCCACTGACCAATCACAATTCAGATGGTATCAATAGTTCAATTCAATCGATGAGGTTCATTCATATACGAATGCATCAACATTCCCTAACATATGACACAAGCCATCTCACATCACAATCCAGGGATCATCATATTATTTGCATTAGAACTGAATCAACTCAACATACGTATATTTACTTTTGCCCGTACAAACAAAGGCAATTCAATCTCCTACAACCGTTATAAAATTGATTTACATACGTCAACATCACCCACTCATCCCACTTCATTCCATTTTAAAACCTTAATTAAATCTACTAATTACATCCAACTAATTAAACCCTCTAAAAAAGCCAACACTACAACAATTTTTTTTCATTTTACCATTTAAAAAGACGAGAAAAAAAAAAAACTTTTCCAACGCCCTGTAACAACATTGTAACCACCTGTGACTTTTCAGTTCAGCTGACTCTTCTTTCTCTGAACCAGAAGCTGTGAAAAGAGATGGAGGGATGGTGGAAGGTACAAGTTGATAGCTGAAAAGGAATTACCTTTTTCCCTCGCTTGCAACCGCGGCGACAGCTGATTGCCTGACCTCTCAGCTGTTACCAGCGCTCACCTTTCAGGTAATTCTCATTCGCCATAATTTAACGTAAGGCGAGAAAAAGTATAAGGCGGGTTATGTTTCGAGTAAATTTCTCTCGTGGGCGGCTTTTATTGAAGACGGAAGGCTTCTGCCTGGAGAAAGAAAAAAGGAAGGAAACCATTCTTGTTATTTTATTTGCGAGATGTCAATTTGGAAAAGTTGCATCGGTGAAGGGTATCGGGTTGAAAGATTTTTCGATGCTGGATGTTGATGCTGATGAATAAAAGGTTTTTTTATATCAATTTTTTGAATGCTTGTGGCATTAGGCATTAGAGTTAGAATAAAAAAAGAAGACGAATAAAGCTTAACGCCGCCAGTGACAGCTAAGGTCATACACATAGAGAATGGGTCAAAATAAAGGGATATAAAGGGTAAACTTATTTTGAATGAGTTTTTTTGGTTGTAAGACATAGGGTTGAATGAAAGGTTTGTTTAAGTGAAGTACAGAAAATAGACATTTTTATATAATTTCCACTTGTGATGCGTATGTCCAAGGACAGTATGTACCTTGTTTTCAATCACAAGAGGGTACCAACAGTCAGTATGCATGGGTTTTATGGGTAATATTTTTCATAATGGAAGTGACTCCATGTTGAATGTTATCAATCGGTTATGTACTGATTAAAGAGGAATTCCTAGCATGAAGGCAGCCATGTTTTACAGTATAAGAATTTGGCATCCCATAATGCACTGCCAATCAGCGGCCATTCTCTTCCAATAATGGGGTTGATAGTGTTGTTGTTTAGTCAATTTGTGTAGTGCGTTTAATTTTGTTATAAATACCGCTTATGATTATAATTATAATTATAATTATAACAAAATTATAATTATAATTATAACAAAATTATAATTATGATTATAATTATAATTATAACTTTGTATTAGAGTTTTATTAGAATACCAAATCCTCGAAGACGAAAGAATTTCTGGTTTGTGTCTTAATGAATGTGACTATTTTTTCTTGTTTGCAATCCTTGTCACTGTAGACTAAGAAATTGTTGTATAGTTTAGTCAGCCGAACTTAATGATTAGCCTTGACTATACTCCTCTTTATCTTTGTGCTTTTACAATTTGTAATTTGGATCTTCATAAATGCCACTGCCTAGAGTTGTTTGGTCATCGTAAGGTGTCCTTGCAGGCAAACATTCAAAAACTTTGTAATCGCACTCATTATTTAATCAAACGTTTATGCAATAATAATAACATTGATAGGAGTTTATTTGTTAAGAAAACTGCGCTGCGATGGCTTTATGCCTTTCGCTTATAAACAAGAATTGAAAATTCAAGTTTCATCCCTCCACTTATCACCAAAATGTAAATTGAATACCTCTAGTTGATGCTAATCGACCCGCGTAAAGCTTACGCTCGCAGTTTTTCCCTCTCACACGATTTAACTTGTCAATATACACCAGGCCTCCATTTGATGTCTCTCTTGCAGTTTAGAAAAAATAAGGAGGATATAAAATACCCTTTTTCGGAGAGAGAAAAAAATATAGTTAGAGATTGCTTTTCCTCATGTAAATTACCCTGTGATCTACTTTTTTACTCAATTTCTACACTCTTGAAAAATGGAGAAAATTTTTTTGTTTGTAATTCTAACAGAAATTGCTTGTAAGTAGGAAGTTGTCGCAAAGATACTATCAAAGTTTTTATTCTACAAACATCTAAAACGATCGAAACATCGATTAATTTTACCGATATCGTGTGACAAAGCAATATTCCGTTAGTGGTTTGTTGGAATGGGAGAAAAAAAAATCAATATTGGTTTAAGTTAGTCGATAGTTTAGGCAAATCCTACGTCGTCTTTGAAAGCTGGAAGAATGGTACAAGTTTTTGTTTTTTTTGTGTGTGGATGTATGGACTTGGTGAATAGTTAATCTCATTTACAAAAAGTGGAACATTTTTATTTCATCAATCATAAACGTTTTGTTGGAAGTAACAACGCGGGAGTTAGATAAAGAAGTGCACAACTCTCAAAAGACTAATAGGATTAGGATATAAAGTTTTTTTATTGACACACCACTTAATTTTACAACTCAGCAAATTTTAGGGTTTTTCCCTACAGAGAACAGTGGTTTATTCACTCAATTTTTTGATGTTTTATTCTATTTTGAAGGAAAATGCAATCTCTGTTACCTGAAAGGTTAAAAGTTACTCCAGAATAAACATTTCACACGAAAAGAAAATAAGAAAACTTCATGTAGTACGAACTTTTAATCTTAGTTTCATCTCACATTTGCATTGGCCACTCTTTAAAAATGTAAATTTTGTGATTCAATATATGCTTCACTTGGGAAACTTAAATTTCAAACTCACTGCTTGTTGCTTTGCCAAGTATTTCTTTTTTTTTTTTTTTTTTTACCAAAAGGGGAATTGGATAAAAGAAAAAAACTTTTTTTTCCTTTGTGTCCCCTTCTTTACTTTTTTCCTCTCTCAAAGTGGTTCAGGTTGAAGAAAAATAGTTTTATTGACATGTCTCAATAGGCATGACAGTTGGTGCCAATTGTGTGGGTGGATTTAGTAGTGGAGACCTTTTGACTTGCTTTTGAATTGGTGTTCCTCTCCTCGTAAAATCCCCCTTTTGCCTTTTTCCAGAATCAAAGTATTGGTGAAAAGATTTAGCTTGGCAAATCTGACATCTCTTGGGAAAAGGTTGTTATCTTAGGAATTCCTAGTCCTCTTCCCCTCAAACTTTGATTCTCGACATGTAATTCTATCTAAATGCAAAGTAGCAAAAGAACATGGATCCCTTCATTAATTCACAAACTTTAAAGATATCAGATAATTCTCAAGATTTCTTGAAATTGGAGTTGTGCTGCATTTTTTTTTTGTCTGCCATTTTTATTGAATTTGTTTGATTTTTTTTTTTCTCTTTTATGGAATAACTATTGTGTTGATGTGTGTGGGAGATTTCTGTTGATGAAAGCGTTTCACTCTTATTTGCTGACTTTAAGTAAATAAGTCGCTGCTTTTGTATTTTTGCTGATCAAAATTGTTGTTTAGGTTGGGGAAGTCTCTGGTGAATCAAAAGCTGAATATAGGGAGTGGTAATCAGAAAAGATTGCGGCTTAGAGTTCTAGTTTATGCTGCTATTTTTTTTATAAATGCTTTTGTGATTGGAGGAATAAGGTGGAATCAATTGAGAAAGGCACTCATGAATCTAAATAAAGTGAGTGTTTTTATTATTAATGTTATTTTGGGTATAGGCTTCATAGTTTATTAAAAATACTTTATTGCTAAATCAAAGGCTATGTATTCTTCCTGAATATAATATAAGCAAAGATTAGTTAAAATATCATTCCAGCTGAGTGCAATTCTGCTGTGTTTTTGCACGGTGGTTATAAGTACTGCTGATAAACTGCAAGATTGCTGCAGTTTTTGTAGCTAAAATTATTTACACCTGATTGGAAAGCAAAACTTATGCTAACTGAGCAACATACATGTTTGCATTCATCTCTTAAAAGCAAGATGCCTTGTAATAGTCTCACAAAACAACATTGAATGAATACTGCTGACAAACTGCAGGAAATGCACAGTAAAATTGTAGTAAAACTGAAGTTTTCTGGAAAATTACAAGAAAATTGCAGCAACTACTACAGGGAATAGCAATATTAGTGCAGTGGAACAACTGAGTTCTCTGTAGGAAAATCCACAATAAAACTTTAGGAAATCTTCAAAAATTTTGAAGTGGAACAACTGTAGATTTCTGCAGGAAATTACCAGAAAACTATAGGAAAATTGCGGGATTACTGCAATTTTTTGAAGAAAACTATGCAAGATTACTGCAGGAAATGATTTCCTGCAGTGATCTCTTGCAGTTTACTGAAGAAAACTGCAATCCTAAAGTTTTACTGTATGGACTAAATTAATCCATTGTAATGCTACTTGCTGCATCTGCTAAAAAAGGATGCCATGTAATAATACAGCTTACGTCTCAAAGAACTTGTTCACCGATTACAAGGTTGTAGTGTCAAACAGCCAACAAATTCAATTTGATATGACACAAATCATTTCTTCCACTAGTTTTTCCTTACTTCAATATCATGTGAGAAATTTATTTGTGTTGACATTCCACACTTTTCGTCATAATTGTGAATTGATTGAACTCCCTGCTTCATTTGTGTATAAATCCCACCATTACAAAATTTATAACATTACAGCCATACTTCACAGCAACTTCATTCCTACAGTTTATAGAGGCTCTGCAAAGTCATGACGTCTCTATAAGAGAAAAAAACCCCCATGTTATAAATTCAAATAAACATTGAATACTTTGCCAACGACATTTTGTAAACATGAAAAGAAGGAGAATGGAATGAATTAATCATTCATCCTACTGAATTACCCAGTAGAAATAAGTGAATTAAACCCACATAAAAAAGCACACCACCATAGTCACCAATAAAGACACGAAAAGATGTTTGAAAGAGAAAAATTTGTCATCATTGATGCGCGAAAATTGCGCCCGTGTGAGTTATCTTTAATTAAAGGGCGAGTACTCCATCTGGCAGCAGTTAGGGGGAAAAAAAAAAAAAACCTACACCGTTTTTGAAAGTATCAACAATTCGCAATTCTAAAAGAGTTTTGAGGGTTTAAAACGTGAGTTGCAGTTTGGTTTTAAAAACCCTCAAAACTCAATAACAAACAAATAAAAAAAAAAACAATAAACAAAAGAATTTTCAAGCTCGCCGAAAACCTCGTAAAAAGAGAGGGAGAAAAAAGAAAGAACAAGAGCAAAATATGGATTTGATTCCCATTGAGAGTTGTACTAAATTTCCTTCAGGAATTTTTCATGACGAAAATGTGTTAGCTCCTTATGTTTTGGTGGTTTTCTTGTTTGCACGTCTCTTTGAAGTATAAAAAGAAACGTCCAACCAGATGGGTGTAAGTGCTAGGTTTTGGATAATTGCGGCATTAAACCACTCACCTCTTGAATTTCTGTAGTGGACACCAAGTGCTATTAATTTCAATCTGAAATGTAGATCAAAGGGTAATCTAGAAAGGTGAAACTCGTGGACTTAATTAAAGTCAGTAAAAGAATAATGTCAAGTTTCCTAATGGAAATTATAACTTTGAGGTTTTTTTTTTTCTTTCTTTCTTTTGGAGCTTGGTTAAGGTTTAGTGTTCAGAGATGTTATTAAAATGTGGTTTTGTTTTCATTTGTTTAAAGGGTTTGTTTTAGTCAAGTGGTGATATGGTTTGCAGTTTCAGCAACTTGAAAGTTAAAAATAACAAAGACACTACAAGGGGGTTTAAAGAAATCATAAAACTAAACAAGAAATAACGAAAATAAGCAATGAAGAAAAAGAAGGATGAAGCAAAATTCAGCCAGTGGCTGCCAAGCCATACGCGAGGGGACAACACCCAATATATCAATACAAAGTCAAAATCAGTAAAATCGTATACAGTACGAACATCAACAGCTGCTAGGGCCGTACGGACGGAACAACACCATATCATGTAGAGTCAAAATGAGTAAACACCGGTGGTGGCCAGGGCCGTACGCCACAACCAGTGTGCAAGACAACTTACACTATTTTGTTACAGGTCAACACAAGATAACTATTGTAATAGGGCGATGTCGCTTCGCCAGTTCTAATAATGGCCGCAGTATTATAATAATGGTGGCGCGTCGGTATTGCTAGATGGAACCGGAAATGAAATCCATCGGTAGTACCGACGCGCCACCATTATTAGAACTGCGGCCATTATTAGAACTGCCGAAGCGACATCGCCTCATTCACCTTACTGAATCATATATGGTCAAAATTTAACTGAAACCAACACATTTTTCAATTAAAAAGTGACAAACTTTTATTTAAAATCCAAAGTGTTATTGGAGTCAACTGCCCCTTTAACTCCCTTCTGTGTTGGGTAGTCAAAATCAGTAAAATCAGCATAAGCACTAGTAGCTGCTAGGACCATACGCGCCGGAACAACACCATATCATATATAAAGTCAAAATCAGTAAATACCAAGTGGTGGCCAATACCTATATATCAATATAACTCAAAATCAGCAAAGCTACCAGAACCATACACGATGGAACAACACTACATCAATACAAAGTCAAAATCAGTAAAACCAAACGTAAATACAGCAACAAAAATTAAAACTAACAACTAAAAGCTCTCGCTTCCATTGACGAGACACTGATACATAATGTTTAACAAGAGATTACGAAGCAGGCACTAGGAAAGCAAACACTTTTGCCATCTAGTGACAAAGTAACTAAACTTTGTGTAAACTGAAAACCCAAACTATTTATACACAAACCAGAAGTGCAGTCATAAACTTTTCCTACAAAGAAAATTTGACTCCAATAATTAAACATCCTACCAACAATTTACATAGTGTAATAAAGCTCTCCATGAATTATTACTTGCATATTCATAAACCACCAGGGACACATCAGCTTTATACCTTTCTCAAGTTGCCTCTTTCACAAACATTTAAAAAAAAAAAAAAGTGGAACAAAGTTTCTTTACCCACTACGTATAAAATTTAGTTAATCACAAGTCTGAAAGTTTGTAGAGTTTTAAAGTACACTTTTGAAATCCCTATTTAATTGATTGCTTAAATGGTGCATACATTACTGTGATTGTTGCACGTGTGCTAATGAAGAGCTAATTGTTGTCATAAGTACTTTAAGGAGATGTTGCAGCTGCCTTTGTTGCACACCAAAAAAAAAAAAAATTAGTAGAAGCAAGTATTACTCGAAGGTCATGACGACATCTGTTTCCTGTTAGGTTACATCATTTAGCAGGAAGGAAAGAGTTGACTGCATCAATTATTTTTTGCTTTTTTCCTCGTCTCTTCTGTCATGTCATGGATTAAGTCTGCTTAAATTCAAGCCTTAAGACTCATTAATTTAGATAAAATAAACGAGGGGAAAAATTTGATATCTAAGGACTAAGGACAAGGTTTTATTTTTTATTTTTTTTTGCTTTAAATTTTCAGGTTTTGTGCGGTTGAATGTTGGAGGTTGAAAATCATTTTCCACCTGAGGAAATGTTTGACTTTTTAAAGTGCCTTCCCTCATATTAACTCTCTACTTTTCTCTTTCTGTGTGCCGTTACTTTCCAGCTCTTACCTCATAAATTAAATAGAGTGTTACATTACAGTTTTTTTTCTGATCATGCATTTCCAGGGTTAATGTGCTACAAAGAAAACAAGGTATTAATGGTAATGAAAAAGTTAACTCCCAAGATACGATGAGTTAATGGTATCTAATTTTTTTTTTGTGAGTTTTTTTAAAAATTTGTGTAGTAAACACCTCTAATTTGATATGTGGAATTGTGGATCAATCAAAGAAATCAATTAAAGAAATCAAATAATTTCCCTTATAAAAAAAATTGATCTTTTTGTAATCAGAATTTCATCACATCATTTTGGAGTCACTGGTGATCCGTGCATTGATCAACTAGATTTGATCACTGTTTTATGATTACAAAATGATGAATAAAGTGGTCACTTGATCAGGAGATAGTCAGAAAATGGAACGTTTCCGATCAAAAAAACTGATCGGACCAGAATTTGTTCAATTTTTTTGTAAGGGTTTAAAGGGAGAGTCAATCCAATTGGCAAGATTTATAAAAATTTTAGGTTACAACATAACCAAAGGGAAAATGAACTAGAAAGAAATATTCACAATGAACCAATATCCACAAGTCATTCAACAACTACTTACACTATTTTGTACAGGGCAAGTGTTCTAATAATGGTGGCGCATCGGTAGTACTGACGCGCCACCATTATTAGAACTGCGGCCATTATTAGAACTGCCAAGCGACATCGCCTCATTCACTTTACTGAATCATATATATTGTTAATGATCAAAATTTAACTGAAACCAACAAATTTTTCAATTAAAAAGTGACAAACTTTCATCTTAAAATCCAAAGTGTTGTTGGAGTCAACTGCCCCTTTAACTTCTTTTTTAAGACTATAGCTAATAAATCCCAATGAAGGTAATTTCTTATCCTTTTTTTGTAAACACAGCTGTGGAAATGTGGTCTCTTAAAAGCTGTAACTTAAGCCACAACTCAATACCAATCTTCGCCTTTCTCCTGGATAATCCTTGTCCCTTCTGTGTTGGGTAGACAATGATCCTCAACACCTACCACTAAGTATATACCAAGTTTATTGCTTTTCTGCGAATTTTTTCTCCCTTTTAGATCTAGAAAAGCTAGGATTCTGCTGACTGACTGGTTTATTCTCCTTTCTTCAGCACATTGTAATGTTTCCTCTAACTTGAAATTTTATTTCCACTTTTATTTCTCTTTTTTATTTTTTTACATAAAAGCTCTAACCCTATGCATGCTTCTCCCCTGATAGTCACCTCACAAGTCTATTTCAGCAAATTGTGCCATTGTTTTCATAGTGTTAAAAAAAGGTGTGAGCTGACATTAAAAGGATGAAAGAGTAACCACTTTTAATGCAATTTTTTTCAGCTAGATGGCTTTAGTGATTCTTAATGTAATTTTTACAGCTGTTAGTAAAGGAGTAGATCTTTCCACATGCTTAAGAGGTTTTATTATATTAAGGGACACCAAGAAATAAATGTAAAAGAGTTAAAAGAAACTTTTGGGCATAGTTTTACACTTATTTAGATATTCATTTTGATTCTACTGGCTTTAAACGGTTTGGTTTACTTGACAAACATTATAGTAGCATTGTTTTTTGATGGAGGGTTTAAAGGATTTTCATTAGTGCAAGGCTTAGTTCTCTGCTTTCAAGGAGCTAGACAGGCTCAACCTGCCTCTAGTCATGTCACATTCTCCTGCTCGCTCTGTTGGTGGTTAAATGAACAACCCAACAAGCTGAATAGTACTAGTCATTTTCAAATTTTTGACATGAAATGTGTAAACATTTTGAATTTTCTGGGAACAGGTGAATTAAGAAATGTTGTGGGAGAATTTGGAACTAAATGAAATCAACTTGTGTCTTGCAATTTTGTGTTTCCAATGTTGCTGCTTATCATTACTTTCCAATTTGCAATCACCAAACAGTAATGCAACATCTTGATGTCTTTGATGTTGTCACCAATTTCAGGGACTGCAATCTGGGACTGGTTCATTATGTTAGTCCAAAGAATTTCTCAACTTATAAAACCTCAACATGCAAGAGTACTCTTAAGTAATCAACCAACTAGTAATTTTTTTTAAAAAATATTATAAAATTCAGCCATACTTTGGAAAAGTGGCCAAAGAAACAGCAGGAGTTGACTTTTTCATGAGACGTTTGGTCTGTTTCAATCAGTGGTACATTATTTAAACCTTTGTGTGAACACATGACTTACTACAATGTTTTGCCAAATAAATTCTTGGAATATAGTAGTAGGTCATAAAATATTTAAAAAACTCTCTGCTAAGCACATAAATTAGGATTTCCTTGAAGTGGTACAAATTCTGCCATTATGTCTAAAATGTAGTATTTCTAGTAAGTAAAGTGTAACAACTGTTTAAAGAGATAGGCATTATGATTTTTGTATTTGCCAATTGACAAATGTTATTCATTAACATTAAAAATTGTCATTTTTGTTATAGCATATTTAGAATTTGTAACTCTCTTGTAGATCCTTTTTTTGCTGGACTATGTAATTCAGTGCAACCATTTGATTATGCACAGAAGCTTTTCATACACTCAAAATTCAACAACTTTTCACCTTTAAGTTATTGGGTCTATCCTTTACTTCATCCATATTTAAACCCATTTATTGTTTCACATTGAAATTCAAGTTGCCCAAAAATGATCCATAGAAGTTTTTCAAACTCAAGTCATTTCAATAGCACTCTCTTTCACCCCCTCCTCTCTAATGTTTGATGATCATCACTTCAAGTGACAGTTATGGCTGAAAATGTCGTCCCACAATGCAATTGTGAATGATCCATGACAAGCACCAGATCTACTTACTTTAAACAGCTTTAAAAAACTAATATTAAATTTTATATTCATGCGGCAGAAGAGAAAAATTGAGATTTATATAACATAAACAGAAGGAAGAAAAGAAATGAAGAGATTAAGAAATAAAAAAAAAATGATTTTGGAAATTATTTAGGCTTAATGTTAGATTAAATATGTTAATGTTATGAGTTGAATTTGGAATTTTCACAGAGCACAGTGGGAGATATAAAATGAAATTCTTGGATTGTGGGGAAGGGGAATAGAAGGGAGGGTTGGGAATGCATATGCACTTTGCACACAAATTGAATTCTTTAACCTGAAATTATTCAGTGCCCAAAAAAATGCAGGTTGTATACCTTTGTGAAAAATAAATTTCTAAGTTTTTAGTTCGCTAAGGAGAACTGAATGCGTTCAGTAGTGCGCTTTGTTGCCACTAGACTGCACTAACACTCTTAGCGACCTCTAGTGTTAATATTGTTTACTATATAATAACAGAATAGACTTTTTTTCCAAGTTTTTAGTTCGCTAAGGAGAACTGAATGCGTTCAGTAGTGCGCTTTGTTGCCACTAGACTGCACTAACACTCTTAGCGGCCTCTATTGTTAATATTGTTTACGATATAATAACAGAATAGACTTTTTTTCCAAGTTTTTAGTTCGCTAAGGAGAACTGAATGCGTTCAGTACTGCGCTTTGTTGCCACTAGACTGCACTAACACTCTTAGCGACCTCTATTGTTAATATTGTTTACGATATAATAACAGAATAGACTTTTTTTTCCATTAACTTAACTTGTCGTACATTATAAATTGATCTAGTACCACTTTTCATAAAAATTAAAAAATCTAATTTCCTTAATCGAAAATGCAGCTTAAAAAAGCTCAAATTATTCAAGCTCAATTTATCACTTCAAACGCCACTTACAAAAAACGTATTGATCACACCATGTGACATGATTGGAAAACTGTCACTTCTCATAATGGATTTTCAATTTTCGATATTATTTTCATCATAAAATATATAAATTACACGCATGAAAATAAAATAACCAACAACTTGGAACGACTTCATAACAAAACCCTTAAAGAAATCCCAAAAGAGAAAGCAGAAATTTTTTTCCACGCATAACATGAATTCTCTTTTTATATCTCTTACTGCTCAACACATGAATCCCGTAATGTAAATTTGAGAGCGAGTGTTTGTTTATAGATCTTCGAAAGGCAAACACAACCCAGAGAACATGTTTCTACCATTTGTCACTAGGGAAAAAAGGCACTCAGGTGTTCATTGTCAGCTGATATACGGGCATTGCATCACTAAACAACCCTCCCATGTGCTTAAGGCTTTTCTACAACACCCTAGTAAACGAATTTAAGACAACTTTTTTTTGTCTTCCCTTTCGGTAGAAAAAATGAACACTTTATACTTTCATCCTCCATATTTTTTTCTCCCTCTGGCCTTAGAGGTTTTGATCGAAAATTCCTGTCATATTTTCTGAAATTTGTGATGGCAGCTTTGAGGGACAGGCTTGTTAGGCTTATCAGAGAAGGTTTAAGTCTTGTGGGACAAGTAGGAAATAATATAAAAAAAAAAAGGTTCTTGTGAAGAGAACTTTTCTAATCTGAGTCTTTAGGAATGAGTCAACAAATTGTTCACACACAACTTAGTTGTTGATTCAATGGTGAACTTCGTGTCGCTTGAGTAAAGGAATTGACAAGAGAAGAATTGGGAAATAAGAGATACTACACGTGCTGTGACTGCGAAAGAGGCTGCGGGAAATTGCCACTTTTAATCGTGGTTTTGAAGGAAGTTTTGATGGGTTACTCATTGAAAGGATTCTTGAATGCACTGCATCGCGATTCGCCTTATTCTAGCTTTTATTGTGGCCAAAAATTATTTTGAATAGACTATGAGGCCCATTAGTATAAACGTTGGCCGCATGGCGAAAATGCCTCGTTTTGTTACCAGGTGGCGTTACAATCACTAATTTTAAGATGGCCGATATCGTTTGTTGTCCTTTTCTTCTTGCCAGCTAAATGTCGGTTATTTTGTCAAAATTTCGTTGAAATACTAAGGTTAAATATGTTAGCGTTACGTTTATTTCCCTGTCACGTTATTCGTTGCTCCTACTCCAGGCTATGACGTGAGCTGTAACGTATTGTCGGGAACAAGCCGTCTAACCTAAGCATCAATACCTTAGTTAGAAGCAGAATTTCACTGGCTTTAATCTAGTTGCTATTTAAAAAGACATTACAGCGCTCCCGACTTTTGTGGTAAAGTTATGTAAGTTTGATCCTTCTAATTTTTTATCTCGTAAAAAAAAGATGATAATAAAGTGCCATGTCAAATTATATAAATGGTCTAGATTAAGGAAATTTATGTCACTATATATGTTATGTAATTTGGCTCAAAATTTATTGGTCGTGTAAGTTTGGGCTCACCTTTTTCTAGAGTTTTACTCAATTTCCTACGTGTTCCAATCCATTTAACAAATTTTCCAACAATTTTTTTCCCCCACTCTGAATTAATTACGTCATTTAGAATATTTTCTCCCTTCGGGATAAAACTCTTCAACAGTTTGATACATTAAAAAAAAGAAATAATTATGTTCATAACAACAGATGGCAAGAGAATAGGGAAATAAAACATGAAAATGAGCTTCACTAGCGATGTCAGAAGATATTAAAAATCAAAATGAAATTTCATTTTAAATTTTTCATAAACTTCCCTACAGCCTGATTCGTGTGTACTTAACAAATTGAACATAAAGAGACGTTTTGAGCCGTGTAACTTTGTGTGCCAGGAATGGATTCATGTAAATTCATTCTGGTGTGTTCATTCGTCTGGAAAAATTGCTTTATGACCTGTAAATGAAAGATGAAAAATGATACTTGGATAAGTTCTCTTAACTTTTTTTTATATATGTGCATATGTAAAATTATGTAATTCTCATTATAACTTTTTCTCTCTTTGTAGTGATTTGAGGTTTAATAAAATTAGAGAAGTCCCTGCCAATATATTCAAAGATCTCAAACATTTGAATACTCTGTAAGTATTTTTTTTTTTTTTTTCGTTTTGTTTTGGAACTAATGAAATGTTTTTATAGATTACTTAATAACAATCATATAAGCCGATTAGAAAATGGAGCTTTCAAAGGACTCAAAGAACTGCGGTATCTGTAAGTATTTGAAGTTTATTTTTGTTAAATTTGTGGTTAGTTGAAATGTAAATAAAAGATTCTGTAAGGCCGGGTTCACACTAGAATGCAGAGTAATATTTTTCAATGGGGTTGGGAACCTATTTAGGGACAAACTTGTCCGCTGTAGGTCGCATGGTTAAAGTCGGATATAACCGGTTCGATTACGTATATTATTCACATGTTTACGACCGGTTGATCCCACATTCAGCCAAGTGCGCTGTATCCGGATGTAAACAAAGTGACAGCCATTATGAATGTGACCTACAGCGGCCAGGTTTGTCCCTAAATCGGTCCCCAACGCCTTTGCGTCTAATGTATCATTTCTGCGTTACTGCATTGTGTAATCTAGTGGAGCAGTACATTTTATTGAAACCACGTTCCGTATTGAAAGTAAAAGAAGTGGCTACGTAAGCGTGGAAGTAGCTCAGTAACTCTGCAAAGGGTAATCAAAAGCTTTTGCTGCCGCTTAGTTGTTACTTTACGTCTACGTTTACTTGCACGGAGTCTGCGCGAGCTTACTTTCCTTATCATAAGGCGTTATACTAGCGTTACTTCAATGTGAACACATTTGTGCGTAAGGCTGGAATAACACTTTTGAGGGACATGAAAGTTAAGTTTGAAAGTACCTGCTTATAAGTTTAAACACGTCCACGCCATCGTCTGCATCTACTTTCTGCGCTTGCGTTTAATGTGAACACGCGTTACGTAGGCGTTAGTCAGTGGTATTTTATGGAATGTATTTCAGAACCACTTTAATGAAGTAACGTGCATTAAAGTTTCTCATCAATTGCCGTGCACGTTAAATAGTAACGGTCAACTTGAAGTTTACGTTGTGATAAGTTTTGGAAAGAGGCATTTCTGATGCTATTTAAATTGATGGAAAAATATTAAAGAGGGGTTATCTGAAATGTAATTTTCTGATTTAAATTTGAAATTTCTAAATTTGGACGTTGAAGTTTTTTTTTTTTTTATTTACTTCATTTTATTATTACTATATTTTCGGTTTGTGACTCAATTGCACCTGCGTGGTTTCTCACGTTATCGTTGGCGGACCCCACAAACTAGGGGTTTCGAAACCACTAATTTAATAAGCGTGAAATGTGGCCTTTCTCATCTTATTTAAATTTTTGAATTAATTTGTGGCATACAAACTTTTTATTTGAATTAGATGAAGGGAATCTTAAATTTCAATTTTGGATATTAAACTTTTTTATGTGTAATTTAAATTTTAAAAGCAAGAAAGAAAATGAAAATATTGTTACATGTATTATTAGTTGTTTGTTTTATTTTTTTGGCAATCATTTTCCTTAACAAGAGAAACTAAATTCAAAAGAATTAATTTGGATAATGAACGAAGGGAACTAATTGCTTACGTTTCACCAAAAATGTGTTTACAAACCGCCTTTTAATTTTTTTTAATTCTATTCCCACAGGTACTTATACAAAAATCGAATTAAAACCGTAGAACCAAAAGCTTTTGAAGGGCTAACCAAATTGGAACAACTGTAAGTAATTTAAATAATCATTGTATCGAATTACTCAGTGATTAGTGGTCATTCAGAATTTTAATAGCTCGAATCAAGTGTCAACTTTGATTGCAATCTTAGATGACAGTCGGTGGTGTCAATTAAAGTTGATTTTAAAGGGACAATCGACCTTTTTGACGAGTCGGTTTTAAATAAATGAGCGTCATCTGTGATTAATAACTGCTGGTTTCAGTTATTAAATTTTGGGTCAAGCATTAATTACCAGGTATTTTTGAATCGTGTGATTTGAAGTAACTGTGTGCTGGTTTTTCTGGCCTAGCTTGGCCACCAATGGAAACTAGAAGCAACAATGATGGGTGTGTGGTAGGCAAGGCTGACACATTCCGTGTTTGTTTTGTTGGACAACTTCAAACTGATTTCATTGTCCTAAACTCAACTTTAATTCATACAAGCTATTATTTACAGTTAACTACTCTAAAGAGTTGATTGCCCCTTTAATTACTCACTTTATTGGTTGATTTCTGTTCATGTAAATTTATATGAGTGCAATTTCCCTAATGACCAAGTCCATTATGACGGTCAAAATATTTCTGGAATTTCAGTCTCCAACTGAAATTAGGAAGAATTGATTGACAGATATATTATCTCTTTTTGTAATCATTAGCCCAGAAATTCAAGGCAACGGTGTTTTACTATTCGCAGAAGACAAATCTTCGGTTAAACCATCGCTGCCTTAAGTTTCCTAATAAGTTAATAAAGTTATGGCTAGAGCTACCCTTAAACAATTCACCATATATCTGTACAGGATATTTATTGCAAGCCTTTTATGGTACGGCTACTAGGGTCATACGCGAGAACAAGCCAAACTGCAAAGCTAAAGTCAAACTAAACCAAAAAGGGCAAGGCATAGACGTACATGTTTAGGTCTACATATCCCACTATTACAATTCCCAATTGGAATTTAAAGTAGGGGGTGTAAACAAATGATAAACCCACAATCATTTCTAACTATTATGACCCATAATTCAATTCGAAATTTTATATTTACGTCATATAGTTACTATATGTCATCCTATATGCAACGTATGAGTCCATACCCGGTATACATATGTTTTCAATAAAACATCAGAGCCAAAATACAATAACATACTGGCTAATATAAGCCAATTGTAATCATTCATTTTTCGCATGGGCTAAAGCAATTACTTTTAATACAGCCAAATCCAATCTACACTTTAACTGATTACCATGATTTATTCGTACATTTTCAGTTATCTCCACTTCAACCGATTAGAATCTCTGGACGCTGACACATTTTTCGATTTAAGGTCACTGGAAAGATTGTAAGTTCACCTTTAATTATATTGATTTATGTTGCCTTTCATTTTTTTTTAATCTAACTTTTTTCCCTTACTAAAATTCTACGGCGTTTCATTTGCATGGATGATCTCACGTTCTGAATTGAAAATTAATTTTAAAAAACGCACGGTTTTTTATTTTTTTTTTTTTTGAATTGGAAAAAATTAAAACAAAAACCGCAAGAATAAAAGAGATTGATTACTCGCTAAAGTTATAATTGAAATGAATTTTCTAAGAAAAGCCAATCAAAAACTTATTAAAAATGACCCTAGTTTAATTAAAACTCAGATGTCGATAATGAAAGGGATAATTCATGAGATGAAATGACGTCATTAGAAAACGTGTAAATTAGTGAATGTTCCAGGTTTTCCCCATGAGGGTTTTTAAGTTTTATTTATTATTTGAGAAGTTGTCCGTCTCTTAGGTTTAGCGCTAATTTATCGTGCTATTTATGCATAATTGCGCTAATTTACGACTGTCTTTTTGGTAATCTACACGAGTTTGCTTTCAAGTTAGTCACTTGCAATTAGATTTTTGGGTGAAGAAAGCGTTTTAATAATTTATCAGCACCACTTTTACAAGTTTGTTTTGGGAATGACTTTTCTCTAACTTTTTTTGATTTCTTTTTTTCTTGTGGGGAAGTTGGTTCATTTGGTTTTATCTCGTGTAAAAAGGTTCGGAAAAAACTTTGGCGAAGTAATTTTTTTTGTGAGTTAATGTTAGGAAGATTGCTTAAAGGGGCAGTTACTACTTTTTTGAAAAGTCATTTTAGTTAGGACTATTTTGTGTTTGATGTTATTTTGATTTAATAATTAGTGAGTTCACTTCTAATTCTGTCACAAGCACTTGAATTGCATTTGTGACATCAGATGTCGCTTTTAATGCCGCCATGTTTGTTGTAATAATGACGCGCAACTTCTGGATGTTATACTAAGTTTATCATCGAAATGGGGTGAATTCGAAGGTTTCTTAAAGGGGCAGTTGCTACTTTTTTGAAAAGTCATTTTAGTAAGGACTATTTTGTGTTTGATGTTATTTTGATTTAATAATTAGTGAGAAACAGATAAGTTCGCTTCTAATTCTGTCACAAGCACTTGAATTGCATTTGTGACATCAGATGTCGCTTTTAATGCCGCCATGTTTGTTGTAATAATGACGCGCAACTTCTGGATGTTAATCATCGAAATGGGGTGAATTCGAAGGTTTATTTTCTGCGCATAAGTTTAAGAATTATTTTTATTATATACAACTTTTAAATTATAATCGCAACTTTTTATTAGATTAAAAGATTCATTAATAATTTCAAAAATTAGAATCTTGTAGAGTTTTAAATTGATCTTGACGTATTTTAAAATTTCCTGCACTTTATCTATAAACTTTACCACTCGTAAAGTAGTTAAATTTGGTTATGATACCAACGAATATAAAATTTGCTGTTATAAATTATTTATTCATTACCTTTTATGCCCTTTGAAAAAATCGATAGAGCTTTATATCGCACAAAAATAACCAAATATCGTCACGATTTCGATGCTGCAAGGAAAATGTAAAAGAATTTAAAGAAATTTTATCTAAGAAAAACGTACTACCACTGTCCCTTTATTTCTCCTGCTAATAAAAATCTTTTCATTAATTCATAACGAGAGTTTTAAAAACTTTCCACTTAACCGAAACATTTTTTCAAATTCTATTTAAACTCCATTACTCAAAATCTCTTGAAGAATTTAAAAAAAAAATTAATTTATTCATTCCAAGTACATATCCTTAAGGCAAAATTTTATTGATGGTCTTATGATGCTGAGATAGTGTGAAATTAATGAATCATAATTACTCCTATGATAAGTTACGACTGTCTTCTTAATCCCATTTCATACATTACATTAATTTTTTATGATCCCATACATTTTAATCCAACAGAAAAAAAAATAAACATCAAAAACATCAATTTAAAGGGACAGTCAAATATTACATTATTAAAAATTATAATGTTGATACGCAAATTTAATGCAGAATGAAGTTATGAAAACGTTTGATTGCCCCTTTAAACAAAAAATATATCAACTGTCAATGTTACAAACCGAAAAGTTTTAAAATATTCTCATTGATTAATTTTTTTAATGTAAAAGACAAAATATTGACTTATGTTTTTCATCTTCAGATTCTTACATAATAACAAGTTGGCGAGGATACCCTCAGGAGCGTTTAGAAATCTCAACACTTTAAGACGTTTGTAAGTAGTCATTTGTTATTACCATTTTCAATTGCTACTAGAGCTGTAATTTGAGTTTTAAATTTAGCACTTTAATTGAATGGTAGGAGAAATTGAAATTGAACAGCATTTTATTCGAGTTTTAACTCGTTTTGCTAATTTCTAATTAACCGGAAATGGAATTGACTCGAAGCTATCATAAGTTGTTGAGAGATTTTTCAGACGACTTAAAGTTGTGATGTTGATGAACTGAAGGTCGACCAAGGTGACTTTTCATATTATACAAAAAATATGAAGAGATGATGTAATTAAGTTTGGGAGTTTTGCTCTCTTTTAATTTAATTTCTTGTAGTTTGAAAGGCATGTGTGCTACTAAGTTTTTTTATTTTGTTGACATGTAGCTTCAGGAAGAAATGGTGAAAAGTTCAATTTGGGTTTTTGTGAAGATGTTTGGTTAAAAAGTAAATAAGAGTCTGTAAAGAAATGTTTCTGTAATGCGATAGTGCGTTTCCGCTGTACCTTTGTTGTGTTATAATGAACGTCTCTATACTTATACTTAAACCAATGTAAAAAAAAGCTTTTAGCATTACAAAAAAATGGCGCAAACTCACTGACAGCTAATTGCCGCCATTAGTTTTGTACATACCTGTCAATAGCTGCATTCGAATATTAAAATGAACTGCGGCTTAGGTGACGTCACATTTGTTAACTGGTTTTAGCTGTGGATTGTGGATAATGACGTCACATGTCTGAAACTCACCCTGCAGTTCATTTTTATATTTGAATGTAACTACTGTTTAGTTTGTAAGGTATTTGGTAAGGAACAGCGGGTTATAATGTGACCTTTTTTTTTGTGCACTGCAATACTGCATTAATACTGTAGTTAACGTACGAAAAGGTAGAATGGGGTGATGTCGCTTCGGTAGTTCTAATAATGGCCGCAGTATTCTAACAATGGTGGCGCATCGGTACTACCAGATGTAACCGGAAATGAATTCCATCCCGTAGTACCGACGCCCCACCATTGTTAGAACTGCGGCCATTATTAGATTATTAGAACTGCCGAAGCGATATCGCCCCATTGCGAAATAAGACACAAGTTGATGCGTCTATTCATAGCCAGGTTATTAGTTGTTTTTAGGCATGGTAAAAAGAAATGATCTTTGGAGTCCATGTTAATTACACTTTACGTTGAGGTGATCCCGCTATTGGTGTGCTAGGGTTAACGTCTGTGAACTTGATAAACTATAAAAAAGAATCATTATTGACAATATCGGCTTGCTAGCGTTGAAAGTTTAACCTAAAATTGTTAAACTTTTTCTGGGTGTTGACAAAGCATTGGGTACCAAAAATTTGTAAAAATTTGTTTTGGTTAGGTTAGGGTAAGGTTAGATATGTAAGCTTAAGTTTTGGTATAAAATTAGGCTTAACCTTACCAAGGATGACCCTTAGTCGTCCTTGACCGAACCCAATCTAACATAACCAAAGCAAAATTAAACAAATTTTTAGTACTCCATTGGGTACCTCTACCCAATATTTTGTCAACATCCCCATTTTGATACAAAATTTTTACAGTTGTCGGTTGAAAAAAGTTTCAAAAATATGCTAAATTCATGCTAAAGTAATTGGAGATTATTGCTAACGTCTGTTTTGCAATAAAGTTCCAATCTATTTATTTTAGCAAATAATAGCTTTACCTTATAGTAAATGTTTCTAGACAAAGATTACAGAAACTTGCTAAGTAGCTCATTCCAAAATGCTAAATTAGCAGGCTAGTGTAAGCTTTTTAAAGGAAAATTGCTAATTATTTAACTGAAGGTAATTTTCATGCTAATCTTGAATGTTTACAGTCACATGACGTTTCCTACAACGTGTGCTATCAAAACTGTCTGCTTAGCTAATATTAGCTAGTTTTACCTTTCAGTAGCATGCTAATTTCTACCCACAGAACACGCACCACAAAAACATTATTCTTTCAAAGATAATTTAATACAATAAATTTCTCTTCCCGTCAACTCAGTCAAAAATATTCTTATGATTCATGGATATGGAGCAAAGTTGCTCATATTAGGTGAAAATGCGTTGCCAACGCCTCGGGTTTTTTCTCTCTCTCAAGAGGATGATTTCACGTCCTCCAACACATAAAAAGGCAAAACTAAAACTTCCTTTCCTCTTTCCCCAAACCAATCCTAAATTTCTTTTTTTTTTTTTTTTTTGCCCCATGTATCCCAGACATTACAAAAATGGGAGACACATCTGTGCAAACTAAAACGACGCCAATTTAAACTGGGTGAAAGGCCACGTAACGTTTTGTTTTTACTCACTTTTTGATTACCCTTTGACGACACTAGATGTCGTATTTGAGCTTTGGAAGCGTCGTACTTTGAGTCACAGCTGTTTGGAATTTTAATCGGGAAAATAAAATGATATTTTAATTGAGGTAGCAAAGTTACATCTTATAAATTTTAATCCGTTTGACCTTAAAACGTGTTTCACCACATTAAGGGAGATTTGCTTTCCGGTCCACCTCTTTTTAAAAATGAATAGATGTTGTAAATAATTTAATACAACGAGTAATTTAATAGCAGGGAAGTTGAATCACTGTAGTTACAAGGTTAGTGATTGTTTTATATGTTAATTTTGACGTTTAAAAAAATAAATAGTTTCTAGTTTTTGAGAATGGTGATGTCATTTGTTTGTGCAATGACGACAAAAATGAAACTAGAAATTGCAATCGATTTAGTTAAACGCTTGATTTAATTAAGGGGAAGAAAGTGCAGATGCCTTTCGTTGCTACTCTACCATTAATGCAATTTCTACTCTGTCTTGATTGGATTTTAGCATGTGATTGTTTTGCCCCTTTCAAAAAGTCTCTTAACATTGGAAACTTTATAAATGACTTGTAGTCTTTTCTTGCTTTTGATAATATTGATTTAGTTGTCTCCTTTTCTTTGCCAACCTAAATTTAACCATTCAACTTCACAAGAGTTGACTTAAGAGTTTGTTGTGAACTTGGTTATTTCAACATTTTTTTCAAAAAAATTGGTAAATGCCCTAATTAGCATTAATCAAAATAACTGAAATGTTATAAGCATTACTTATCTCTGATATATTAAATCAAAAAATTATTTTCAATTGTATAGAAACTTATTCTCAAGGATTAATTGCACAGCTACATCATACAAATCATTTGCAAAGGGTCAGTCCATGAATGGAAACCAGTTTTCAAACACACAGCATAAATACATGTTTATCAATACTTTAATCTATTGAGATATGCTGATTAGAAATGGTTCATGCATCCCCTTTTTTCAATTACAAAACATAGCAAATAAGAGCTCATTACCTGTCACATGGTCAGTTATTTACTCCATCATGGGACCTAAATTCTCGTCTATTGAAAAACTCCATTGTCAAGTTTAAATTAGATGGCTGCATTAGATAGTCAAAAGAATGCGTTGGAAAGGTGGTCAAAGGGCAGGAGGGTTTATAATGACTTTGAAAGTATGTCAAGATCATTTGTCATATTTTTGACTACAGAAGCAATATTTATTGCATAACTACTGGTTGTCTCTGAAAGGAAAGTAGTGTTGCCATCTAGTGGCAAGTTTTTTCTTCATAAATAACATGCTTTCAAGCAGTTATAACTTGTCATTTAGTAAATCCTATCTGCATAATGCCTTGTCACTTTCATTATGACAATGATGAAACATATCAGAGTTCCATTGCTAGGAAGAAGTAATGTTGTCTATGATGAGAAATTGCTACTAAATTATTGTAGGTAGCCAAATGCAATGCCAGGAATTGTTGTCTAGCTGCCTGAAGTAGATAAAGTTTGTTTTTCTGTTGTAGTCAACATTGGGATTGGTATGAGGTAAATAGACATTGAAGCAAGTTTCTTTTAATTCATTAGTATTAGTATTGATTGAAAGGTAATGTTAGGGGAAATTGTATATAAAGGTTGTAATTAATATTATTACCTGGTTTCTATTTTAATAGAGAAGTAGTGGATTCAATTGCAAATGGGGAAATAATTGTGCACTCAATAAAGAAGTTTGAGGGCAATGGACAATAATATAAAATTGTATAATTATTATAAGGTTGTTTTAAAAAAATATTAAATTTCAAAAAAGTATTACCTTTTTGGATATTAATACAATTGTTATGAAGAGCTATTGGCTTTGGTATCTTTTATAGTGCAAATGATTCTAAATCGGTTTTGATATTTTAGTGCCATCTAGTGTTCAAAATTGCAAAGTTCACAAAACTTATAGAACAAAAATAATTGATTCTGAGTGGGTGAATAAGAAGGTGTTGGGTGAGCAACTTGATTAATAAATTTAACGACTCTCATTGAAATTACTGGCTTGAGTTAAGCTCAGCGTTTCTATTGAATGCCACCAGAATGTCGAAAGATGTGAATAGGAGCGCTCTTTGAAAAGAACCTGTTGTTCACTTTCCTTATTGGTCCAAGAGCAGGCAAAAGCATAACTATTTTAAGCAAGATTAAAGACACTTAAAAACCCATAAGTTCAAAATATGTGAACTGCCCCTTTAAATAACACAATAAAATTAAAATTCCAAAAAAAAATTATTAATTGAAAAAGATACCATAATAACATTACCTATTTCTAAAAACTTTATTTTCCGACTTAAAGATGAAAATGGAAATAGCTCAAGCCACTCAAGCCACTAGCTCTTAAAATCCCCCCAGTTTGCCTACTAACATCCCCTCTCTACTTCACTCTATTACTTCCATTGAATTTTTCTCTTTTAAACACGTGCACTTGCGTCAGCTTGGTTTACATCACTTGCTGCGAACAAACACACTAGCTTAACCGATTCAACCAAAAGCACTGGCACTATATGTAAGGTTAATATACAGTTGACAACGCTTGGTGGCACACGTGGCTGTTGGCTTATCGACCCATAAATTTTAAAATTTAAAATACTTAAAAATTAAAAAAATGAAACCAAATTCATGAATAATAAACAATATTGTAACAACGATTTTATTTTTTATTTAACGTATTTTAAGTTTACTTTATAGAGACATAATAATAGCGAAAACATTCCGACCTCGTTATTGGCCATGTATATATGAGTAGTGAACCTGCAATGACATTAATTGATTTCGTGTAACGCGTTGAACTGAACAATAACCATTAAGCATTGTTATTGGCACTCACGATTTTTAGAAATGACCCATTGTACAATCTCCAGAGACCCAATTAAAGGCATTGAATTGCACCGTGTGTCATTATTTATTAATCCTTGTTCGGCTGTTAACGTCACTGTGAGTAGTGTATATTTTTTTGAAAAGTGGTTTGCGGTTTTTGAGTTGAATTTTTTTTATATTTGTATAGGCACTGAATTCTTTATAAATTTTAAAAGCTGTCACAAAATGGAGAGTGCATAATGTATGAGTTTTGATGGAACTTGTAATACTAGGGTTACAAAAAACTAAGGTAAACCGGAAGGGATGCTGGAAGCAGTGTATAAAATTGAGCTAAGACTTAAGTTAGATTCCAAATTGTGTTTACAAAAGGCTTGATGGAATGTAAAATTTGGTTGACAATGACATCTTTGTTATTAGGAGTTGGTGCAAATTGACTTACAGAGCTTATCTTATAACTTACAAACATACAAATTGACTAGTTTTGTATAGTTATAATTATAAGACGCGTTTTTACTTTTGTGCGTCTCAGACATTGTATGCAGTAATTGGAAAATTAGTCAACACCAGAATTAATAAGTAGTAAGAAAGATGACATCAAAGTTGAAGATGTATGTTCACATTAAACTTAACTTTGTCTTAGAAAAAATAAAAATAGAGGTTAATACCACCAGCGACAACTAAGGTCATACGCAGCGAGAACAAGTCAAGCTACAAAGCCATAGAGATGAAGCTTAACATCGCCAGTGGCTGACAGGGTCATACGCGACGGGACAATACTGTATTAATACAAAGTCAAAGCTTTTATCTCGCTTCCTCAAGGAGGCCAAGAAATCTCCAAAAGGAGGAACTCAGTAGGGACTTCGTGGAGGTTGGAAGTCGGACATGCAAAGAAGTGACTTGATTTAAGTCCGTTTAGATAACACGACTTTGTGAAAGGCGACTACAGTCAGATCAGAGGCCATTAAAAAGTGGCAACAAAGAGCGTTGCTTCAAATCGGCCATTTTGTTAACTGCAACAAAAAGCAAGAATTTTGTTTATTGTTGACTTTTATTTGTCCTACTAACAACTTAAGTATCATTGCCCAATAGGGAACGACTTTTTTATATGGGACATACAGTAGATTGATGAAGTTGTACAACACTTTCAAAGAAGAAATTGAAAAACATTACCCATAGTGCAATGTTTTGAAATTACTATTAACTCTGTTAATTGATCATCTAACATATTTAATCAATACATTAATTTTCTCGGACATATCAAAGCATTCTTTGACTGTTTCAAGAAAATGGGAAAGAATAAGTTAATTACAAAATCTTAAATTTCAGCCCTGGAGAACGCTCCGGTAATAGCTTTTCAACAGGCTATGCATTTTCTATGAGACAATTTACGTAATTGAGTAATTTTATTATGAGGAAAAAGCAAAAATGACAATTCTCATATGGTGGAGCACAATGCGATGAGAATGTTAATCGATAATCGATTTTCTATCTACAATCTTTTTCCATTGGAGTTGGGAGATGCGTCCGTGGGAAACGGTGCAATGGTGTGACAATGGAAAAGCCAATTGAAAAGTTTTCCAGTTTCCGATATGTAAGCATCGTAATGGAACAATGCAAAGAGTATCGATTCCAGTTAGAAATAAGTTTTACTTCTTTTTAAATAGTCTAATAAAAGAAATTTTTACAGCTTTTTATATTGACTATTCAGATCTTAAACCAGGTTTTCTGTTGCATTGCGATTGGGTTGGGGTGTGTGATTACTTATAATGAGAAATAGAAATTGCTGTTTGCTGTTGACACGTGCTGCGTGAACAGCACGTATGCACCTGGCAGGATACAAATTGCAATTTTGTGGAAACGATTATCAGCATTTAGGTCTTGTACGTTGTGTCGTGTGTTCTTATTAAAGAATTAGGACTTATCTTTTAATATAACTTGGATCAGAAAGTGATCTAACAATATTCCGCGCACCTGGTGTCAATTTTATAAGTTATCATACTCGCAAGTTAATTTAGGCTGCCATGTCCAAGTGCATGACGTCAAGACTTCAATGGGGTTGGTGCCCTATGTAGGGCCGCCATGCGCCGCATGCGAAGATCTCGTCACATCTCATTCTCACGAGATCTACTAAACTGCTTGTATATAGCAAGATATTTCGAAAACAAAATAATATTTATCTGAATTTAATAGGGCGATGTCGCTTCGGCAGTTCTAATAATGGCCGCAGTTCTAACAATGGTGGCGCGTCGGTACTATCGGATGAAATTCATTTCCGTTTCCATCTGGCAGTGCCGCCGCGCCACCATTGTTAGAATACCGCGGCCATTATTAGAACTACCGAAGCGACATCGCCCCATTAGATAGGTTAGTTTAGCTAAGCCTAATATTAAATATCTGTCTCGAGAGCGAAATGTAACGAGGTCCTGTGAATGGTGTCTCTCCCAATTGAGGTACGCCATCTGGTGTCGTCTGTACATTGTCAGGCAGTGAAAGTGCCTGGTTAAAAAAAAAGGATATAAAACATTAAACCCAATGACTAAACCATGTTGCCCTACTGGCAAAGTGTGAAGTAGTTTAAAAAGTTTTCCAAGTTTTGTAAGTACCAATCCCAAACCATTAACATTTTATAATTTTACATGTCAGACGTTTAGATTCGAACGCCCTCATCTGCGACTGTCGCATGATTTGGTTACAACGCATGCTCAAAGACAAACACAAGACGACACAAGTCGCTGCCACTTGCGACCAACCAGCGCCTCTTCAGGGTCAATCCCTGGTGGCCATCAACGAAGCAGATTTCCAGTGTTGTGAGTACTCTCTCTTTTTATGTAATAAAAAATTCACGTCTAATACAGAAAGACGGAAAATATTATTTAATAAATAAAAAAAGTAAGAGGGAAGGGGGAAAAAAAAGCTTTTTGGATGGTAACGATATTTAGTTTTATTTTTTTATACATACGTTTTTATTTATTTATAGCAAAGCCTTCGTTCACTGAAGAACCCGATGACGTTGATGTCAACTTCGGTGGAACCACTTACTTCAGATGTAAGGCTGACGGGGATCCTCATCCTGACATCATTTGGTTTCGAAACAACGACGAAATCAATTTAGAGAATGACGATTTTGAGAGGCGATACAGTTTTTTGAATGACGGGACCACTCTGATGATTGAAAATACCCAGGACTCGGATCAAGGCGTTTACGAATGTATGGCTAAGAACATTATTGGCGAGGTGAAATCGCGAAGTGTCAAGATGTCCAAGAGGCATGTCAATGGTAAAAGCGTAACATCTTTTTTCTTTTCTGTTGTTTTTCTTTTTCAAAATTTGATATGGGTGAACGCTAGGTGGAAATTGAACAGGGTTTTTACTTTTAATGTCAGAAAATATCGATTTAAAAAAAAGACAAAAAGTTGGTAAAATATTGCAGACATTCAATTGATTTTAGATCATATAATGAATGTTTTTTAAGAATCGACTTACAATAATGAATCTGCTTTGAGTAATCGATATTTCATGAGTAAACTTTTAATGAAATCAATGCAAAACATTTTTTTTTTTTCGTCTTTAATCTTTTTATCCCTCATTTCTTTTTTACTTAGAAAATAATTACAAACCCGCAAGTCACCAAGCACGAAGAAAACCGGCGAGATTCGACTCTGGTAAATTATCGGTTTATTGACCGACCAATTTTTCATTTATTTTTAAAATTTTTCCATTCACGAATTTCTTTTTAATCTAATTTTTTTTTTTTTAAACGACTCAGTAAAACCTCAATTTGAAGAATACCCAGAAGGCCAAGAGGTCATTCGAGGGGAATCCATAGAACTTAAGTGTAAAGCAACCGGATCTCCCCAACCGGACATTAGTTGGACTCGCAATAACAGACCTCTACCTGTGAACTCGCGATTCCAAGTAGTAAAACTTTTTTAATCACTTTAATTAAAAAATAAAATTAAATTGTGTTTTTATAGATTTCACCAACGGGAACTTTGACCATTTTCAACATCCAATCTGAAGATGGAGGCAGCTACAAGTGTCTGGCATCCAATTACTTGAACACTATTACCGCTGTAGCTCAGGTTATAGTTCAAGGTTCGACCACAAAAGAATTTCAATTTAATTTTTTCATTTGATGTTTTTTCAAATTTTTTTTTTCTCTCTAACCCCAGTTGCACCTGAATTTACTGAGAAACCGCAAGAACAAAAAGTATCCGAAGGCCGATTTGTTGAACTTGTTTGTAAAGCAGAAGGTACCCCTCAACCGCATCTTACGTGGAAAAAAGACGGTGAGTGTTTTCGATTGATTTTTGTATGGAATGAAAGTACGGATAAAAAAACCGAGTTTGTGGGAGTAGTTTTTTGAATTAATTGGCAATTAATTAGAAATTGGTATGGAAGTTTTATTTTTGAAAATTAAAATCAGGAATACCAAGATCCGGCAGAAGATGGCGCAAACAATCGATGCGACCCTGGCGAGTTTTTAATTGAATTATGTCTTCATTTATGAAATGTACTAATACGTGTTACCTACACGTTAAAGTTCCCTACCGATCAGAAGGCCCTTTTTTGATGTGGTTCAGTCTATGCGAAAAGTCACGTGATTGAAAGTGGCAGCTGAGGCCATTTCATGGGGATAGCATACGGTATTGCAACTCACAATGTGGCAAATAGTAAATTTAATGATATTGAAGAAGATGTATTGCTAAGCCACTCATAGAGTTACAATATAAGTTGTAAAAGTATTATTTTTATAAAATTATGAAATGACATTTATAATGTACAACCTTTTATTTTTAATTATTCAGCCGGTATACTTACTATGTGTGTTAGTATTAAACTGTTGACATTCTCTTTAACCTAAACACTCTTTCATTTATGAATTCCACACATTTCTTTCCGTTAGGTAGAACGATTGTGGCAGATTCGAGAATCATAATTGATTTTTTTGGAACGACTTTGAGAATCAACCCAACGCGGAAATCGGATGAAGGATTGTACGAATGCCGTGCCCAGAATATTGTCGGAATGATTACGTCTACGGCTAAACTAACCGTCAAACGAAAAAGTATAAAAAGAAATTTTCACAAGAGAAATTCAATTCAAACAATTTTTTTTCTTTTATTTTCTTTATTTCTTCAAAGTTCCTCCTGTGTTTCGCCACACTCCTCAGGATATAACAGTAACTCTAGGATCAAATGTCCAATTTTTATGCAACGCTGATGGAGATCCAGCTCCGATCATTGCGTGGATCAAAGATGGAAAAGTTTTGAGTGACAACAACCGACGTAGAATTACGGCAGATGGAACTCTTTCCATACATAACGTCGATAAAGATGATGAAGGACGATACGACTGTGCGGCTGATAATGGAATTGGTTATATAACGACATTTGCGCATCTAAAAATTAAAGGTGCCCTTTGTAAACATTTTATGAAATTTTATTCATTTACACTCTATTAATTTTAATCAGTTGAAGGAACTCATCCTGGTGATAAATTTGTGCAAATTTCATTCGAAGAAGCCTCTAGAAATGTTGACAGAGCATATAATGATACTTTAAAGAATTTATATGCAAAAGATCGCGTGTATACACCTGCTGAATTATTAAGGTTTGTATATGAGTTTTTTTTTAATTTCGATTTGTAGGTAATGAAAGTTTTTTTTTAATAGGTTATTCAGGTTTCCAAGTCCTTCTGCTCAAGAGTTGGCTCGGTCTGCGGAAATTTATGAGAGGACTTTGCTTATAATTAAAAGACATGTAGAAAGTGGTGCCAAATTCAATTTGAGTGGTGGGTAAAATTTTTTTAAAAATCATTTTTACTTTAAATTTTTTTTTTTTTCGAGTTTTATTTCAACCTCTTTTTTTTATTTATTGCAGAGTTTTCGTATCACGACGTGTTATCCCCGTCGAATTTGGAAATGCTAGCCAACTTATCTGGATGTTTAGCCCATCGACGCGTGGTCGATTGCGCAGATATGTGTTTCCATGGCCGGTATCGCACATTTGACGGTACATGCAACAATTTACAACATCCAATGTGGGGCGCGTCTGAAACGGCATTTTATAGATTGCAGAAGCCCATCTACGAGAATGGATTTAACACACCTATTGGTAATTAAACGTACTAACCCTAACCCAACTACAAATCAATTTACGCTTCGTTTATTTTAAAGGTTGGACAGACATATTTTACCACGGTCATCCGAAACCCAGTCCTCGACTAGTCTCAATGCACGTAATAGCAACTGACGACATAACTCCTGACGACGAATATTCTCACATGTTGATGCAATGGGGTCAATTTTTGGATCATGATTTGGATCTGGCGCCACCTACCATCAGTTCGGAAAGATTTCTTGACGGTGAAGATTGCAGTCAGTCGTGTGATAATTCACCGCCATGTTTTCCTATTCAAATCCCAACGAGTGATCCTCGTCATCAGAGTCAGCAGTGCATGGAGTTTACGAGATCTAGTCCTATCTGCGGATCCGGAAGTACGTCGTTGATATTCGAAAATGTCATGCCTCGGGAACAGATTAACGTTCTCACGTCGTATATAGACGCTTCTCAAGTGAGGAAAAAATTTTTTTTTATATTTTATTGATTTGGTGCGGGTTTAAAGTGCACTTCCGGTTGAACGTTTCAAATTTCAGGTTACAAAAGTTGAAGAAAGAGTTTTTAATCTTTAAGTTGAAAAATACTTTACATAAGGAACTGTTATTTGCTTATTGTATGGCAAGTACGCTTTTAGTACTATTAGCTGCCACTGGTTTTAGGGGCGCCACTGAGCAGTGGGTACAAAAATGCATTGAAATGAGTTGTGATGGATAATAAATAACTTGAGGGCACTGTTTTGCTTGTTTGGGAAAGTGCGCTTTTAGTAATATTAGCTGACACTGGATGTAGGGGCGCCACTGAGCACTGGGTACAATAATACATTAAAATAATAAGTTACGGTGGATAATAACTTTGTAAAAAAAAAAAGTTTGCTCACATGAAATATTTTTGCAACAAATTTTTTATTATGTTAACTAATTTTAACATAACATCGTAACAAACTATCTCAAAGCATTGTTTTAACTTTTGTAGAATTGTGGAACTGTTAAAAAAATTTTCAGAAAAAAAACACTTTATCTCTTATGATATTTTCTGTAATACGAAAAGTTACATTGCTTTCTTCCATGACAAATTGCAGAAACGTAATCTCTTCTTTATTCCCCATTCCAGGTCTACGGCAGCAGTGAAAAAGAAGCCAACGTCCTACGTGACTTCACCACACCTCATGGCCTCCTCCGCACCGGCATAATCCCAGAGAACAGCGTCAAACCACTAATGCCCTTTAGCGACAACTGGCCAATCGACTGCCGACGCGACCCCCGTGAAAGTAACATCGGATGCTTCTTAGGTGGCGACATCCGTGTAAACGAGCAACTCGGATTAGCCGCCATTCACACCATATGGTTCCGCGAACACAACCGCATAGTTGAAACCCTCCGCACCCTCAACACTCATTGGGACAGCGACATGCTCTACCACGAAGCGAGGAAAATCGTCGGCGCACAAATGCAACATATCACATACAAACATTGGCTGCCCAAAATATTTGGTTCTATAGGAATGGCCATGCTGGGACCGTATAATGGCTATAACCCTAACATTGAGTCGTCAATTAGTAATTCTTTTGCAACAGCTGCTCTTCGATTTGGTCATACGCTTATCAATCCTATTCTTCATCGATTGAATTCGTCTTATCAGCCAATTCCTCAAGGTAACATCCCCTTGAGTAAAGCCTTCTTCTCACCTTTCCGTCTGGTGGAGGAAGGAGGCATCGACCCGCTCATCAGGGGATTGTTCGTGATGCCTGCCAAACTGAGAAAATCGGACCAGTTGCTCAATAAAGAGCTGACTGAGCAACTTTTTCGACAGGTGAGACGTGACATTTGGCTGAGATGGATTTCCGTATTGATTTTTTTTTCTTTAAAATAGGTGCATGCGGTGGCGTTGGATTTGGCTGCTATTAATATCCAGAGAGGGCGCGACCATGCATTACCGGGTTATAACGAGTGGAGGAAGTTTTGTAATTTGACGTATGCGCATTCGTTTCATGATTTGAAACATGAGATTAAGAGTCGGGAGTTGAGAGAGAAGTTGAAGACACTCTATGGACATCCAAGTGAGAACAGATTTATCTTTCAAAATTTCAATTTTTTGATTATTCTGGTGGTTGGTGGATGTGGTAACATCACTGCATGGCAGAAAACCAAATGTTTTGCTCTTAATTTTCAATTTAACAATTTCTTTTAAATGTCTACAGGTAATATTGATCTCTGGGTTGGTGGAGTGAGTGAAGACTTGGTACCCGGTGCACGTGTCGGACCTACTTTTATGTGTATTTTGGTTGATCAATTTAGGAGATTGAGGGATGGTGATAGGTAGAAAACTTTAAATTCATTTCAAGTATCTTTCATTGACTGTCTATTTATTTCTCCCAGATTTTTTTACGAAAACCCAGGAATGTTTAAACCGGAGCAGTTAATTCAAATTAAGCAATCCTCATTATCCCGTGTTGTATGTGACAACGGGGACGATTTTCGTGAAGTTACGACTGATATTTTTATTATTCCTGAGAAACTTAACCCGCGTTTGGAATTGTGTGACAGAATTTCACAAATGGATCTTCGATTTTGGACGGAGTGTTGCCACGGTATAAATTTTATTTAGAATTTTTTAAAAAAAGTTTCCATTTTTTTTTTTTCTTTGACTTATTTTCTGCAGTTTATTTTAGGTGATTAAAACTTATTTTCAAATTTTTTAATTTTACAAGATTGCACTCGGTCTGGAGATTTCAACACCATCACACGTGTCGCTTCTAATAACCGTTTCAAGCGAGAAGCTGGATTCAGTTATCCACAGGACAAACATTTCGTCACCAATTCATCAATACTCGAATTTAAAGAAGCGTATGTTCATCTACCGCCAACTAAACATAAAGTTGTTGCTCGTGGCAAATCAGAGTTATTATCAATTGGAGATGAGGATGTTTTAGAAGAGCGTGTTGAAGGCATGGAAGAAGTTATTGTACAGTTAAAAAAACAGTTGAAGCAACTTAAGAAAAAAGTAAAGTTTCGTTTTATTTTATTTTGGTATAGAAAATAAAAATTGATTTTTTTTTTTTTTTATTTAAAGTTCAAGCATCTGGAAACAGATTGTCACAACAGTAATAACAGATCAAAGCAATGCCGTGATTCTAATGGAATTGAAAGGGATCATGGCGAGGAATGGGAAATGGATAGTTGCAGCAGGTGTCGCTGCGAGGTGAATTCTTTTTAAAATTGAAGATAATAGAAATCTTAAAGTGGCAGTCAACTCTTTTGACAAGTTGATTTTTAAGTAATTACCAATCGGGCAATTGGTCAACTATTTTCCCATTGGTACGTTCAGATCATGTGACTGAAAAATTGCTTTATTTTACAGTCAAACTATTCAGTTTGTCAAGAGTTGATTGCCTCTTTAAAAAATTTTACGTCTATAATCAAACCTGATTTTTGTGCTATTAGGATCAGCAAATAACGTGTAAAGTGCAAACGTGTCCTCCTCTATCGTGCGAAACTCCAGTTCTTCATGAAAACAGTTGTTGCCCGGTTTGTTGATATTTTATAGGTGCAAATGATCCCGCTTAAAGCGCTGGTGTCGCT
>JAQGAS010000548.1:0-44576 GCA_034686365.1 Pachymerium ferrugineum | reverse complement strand
CGAGACCGCCATCGCCGATCCCGTAGTCGCGACCGGTCGTCCCATCGACACCGCCGCTCGTCTAAAGAGCGACATTCTTCACGTTGGGAACACAAACGAGAACGAGAGAAAGATGTCGAACGACTTCCGCCACTAGAACCTGAAGTCGGGAAAATTTTCGAAGGGAAAGTCACCAACATCATGCAATTTGGTTGTTTCGTACAACTAGAAGGTCTCCGAAAACGGTGGGAAGGTCTCGTTCATATTTCTCAACTGCGTAGAGAGGGGAGAGTAACCAACGTTTCGGATGTTGTCCAAAGAGGGCAGAGAGTTAAAATTAAAGTTTTATCATTCACCGGACAAAAAACGAGTTTATCGATGAAAGATGTTGATCAAGACACGGGCGAAGACTTGAATCCGACTTTGGGAGCCTCCAGTGCTGACGGTGAAATATCAGAAGAGATCTCAAGAAACCCAGACCGCCCTTCGAGTCTACCATTGGTCAATGCACCTGACGACGACGATGTGAGCACTCGTAGAAGAGTGCAGAGAGTCTCGAGCCCGGAGAAATGGGAGATTAAACAGATGTTAGCTGCTAATTGTATTGATAAATCGGAGTTGCCGGATTTCGATGAAGAAACTGGTTTGTTGCCTAAAGAAGAGGATGATGACGAAGATTTGGAGATTGAGTTAGTGGAAGAAGAGCCGCCGTTTTTAAAGGGTCATGGACGGTCTAATTTCGATTTAAGTCCTGTTAGAATTGTAAAGGTAAATTCTAATTCCATAAAACACTAAGAGTTTGGCACGGATTTACTTTAAGCGCAAGCTCACTCCCATTATAATATGATTTTTCCCATTATAATCATATCTTTTTTTGTTATTTAGAACCCGGACGGCTCTTTAGCCCAAGCCGCAATGATGCAAAGCGCCTTGGCCAAAGAAAGGCGAGAAGTGAAAATGCAGCAACGAGAACAAGAAATGGATTCCATCCCAACCGGCCTGAACAAACACTGGATCGATCCAATGCCGGACGCCGAAGGCCGAACTCTAGCGGCGAATATGAGAGGCATCGGACTCGGCGTTCAAGACATGCCCGAATGGAAAAAACACATCACCGGCGGGAGTAAAGCTTCTTACGGCAAAAAGACTCAAATGTCCATAATCGAACAACGACAGAGTCTACCCATATACAAACTAAAAGATCAGCTAGTCAAAGCCGTAACTGATAATCAAATATTAGTAGTTATTGGGGAAACTGGGTCCGGTAAAACAACACAAATCACCCAATATTTAGCAGAAGCTGGTTTCACAACCCGCGGAAAAATAGGGTGCACGCAACCGAGAAGAGTGGCCGCTATGTCAGTCGCTAAGCGAGTAGCGGAAGAATTCGGGTGTCGTTTGGGACAAGAAGTCGGTTACACGATCCGTTTTGAAGATTGCACAAGCCCCGAGACTGTCATCAAATACATGACAGACGGGATGTTGCTTAGGGAATGCTTAATAGACCCCGATTTGAAGGGCTATTCAGTCGTAATGTTGGACGAAGCTCATGAGAGGACGATACACACGGACGTTCTCTTCGGTCTGCTTAAACAAGCGGTTAAAAAGAGACCGGAGCTTAAATTAATCGTGACGTCAGCCACTTTGGATGCTGTTAAATTTTCGCAGTATTTTTTTGAAGCACCAATTTTCACAATTCCTGGTCGTACATTTCCTGTTGAAATTCTGTACACGAAAGAACCGGAAACTGACTATTTGGACGCGTCTTTGATCACTGTCATGCAGATTCATTTGACCGAACCGCCAGGAGATATTCTACTCTTTCTCACTGGTCAGGAAGAGATTGATACAGCTTGTGAGATTTTGTATGAGAGAATGAAGTCATTGGGACCGGAAGTACCAGAGCTTATTATTTTACCCGTGTATTCTGCATTGCCTAGTGAAATGCAGACCAGGATTTTTGAACCGGCACCACCAGGTTCTCGAAAAGTAGGTGGATGTTTGTGTGTTAATGGAATTTACTAATGCTAAAAAAACAAAAACACTTATGTTTTTTTTTTGTAGGTGGTTATTGCTACAAATATTGCCGAGACGTCACTTACTATCGATGGGATTTATTACGTCGTAGATCCGGGATTTGTAAAGCAAAAGGTTTATAATTCGAAGACGGGAATGGATTCCCTTGTTGTTACACCAATTTCTCAAGTAAGTGTCGACCAGATATAATTTCATGTTTCAAAAATACTCAAAAACCCCTAATGAAATTCTTTCATCTAATCTCTCTTTTAGGCGCAAGCTAAACAGCGAGCAGGCCGCGCAGGCAGAACAGGACCCGGTAAAACTTATCGTCTATACACCGAACGAGCTTACCGTGACGAAATGCTTACCACACCTGTTCCGGAGATCCAACGAACCAATCTAGCCAGCACTCTTCTACAGCTAAAAGCAATGGGCATTAACGATCTTTTGTCCTTTGATTTCATGGACGCACCGCCTATGGAATCTCTGCTAATGGCGCTTGAGCAGTTACATTCTCTGAGCGCGTTAGATGACGAAGGTCTTCTCACACGGCTAGGCAGACGAATGGCCGAGTTTCCTATGGATCCATCCCCTGCCAAAATGTTAATTATGTCAGTTCATTTGGGATGCAGTGATGAGATTCTCACTATTGTGTCAATGTTGTCCGTACAGAATGTTTTTTACAGACCAAAAGTAAGAATTTACACAATTTTTAAAAATCAAATGTCACTTACCATGCTTTAATTTTTTACGCAGGATAAACAAGCTTTGGCTGACCAAAAAAAGGCCAAATTCAATCAGCTAGAAGGCGACCACTTAACTTTATTAGCTGTGTATAATTCGTGGAAGGCAAATAAATTTTCGAATCCCTGGTGTTACGAAAATTTCGTCCAAATTAGAACTCTGAAAAGAGCCCAGGATGTAAGGAAGCAACTCCTGGGTATTATGGATAGGTAAATATATTAAATTAAAGAAAAATTTTTTTTGATACTAAAAATAAAAAATTGTTTCCATCAGGCATAAATTGGATGTAGTTTCATGCGGGAAAAATACTGCTCGCGTTCAGAAAGCGATTTGCAGTGGATTCTTCCGTAATGCAGCCAAAAAGGATCCGCAGGAAGGATACAGGACTTTGGTTGATGGTCAAGTCGTTTATATTCACCCATCAAGCGCACTTTTTAATCGGCAACCTGAATGGGTTGTTTATCATGAGTTAGTGCAAACCACCAAAGAGTACATGAGGGAAGTTACAACCATTGACCCAAAATGGTTGGTTGAGTTTGCACCTGCATTTTTCAAGTTTGCCGATCCGACCAAATTGAGTAAATATAAGAAACAGCAAAGACTCGAACCGCTTTATAATAAGTATGAAGAACCTAATGCGTGGAGAATTTCGAGAGTTCGCCGTAGAAGGAATTAAAATTGTGTAGACATTTCTTGTAATTTAAAATTTTTTTATTATTGACTCTATGGAAATAAACTTTTTTGCATTTAACTCAACTTAGGCTTTCCATTATTTTATAAGCCGTTTTCAATTCTGCAAGTAAAAATTCAATACAGAACGTAAAATGATGTACGGAATATTATTTATTACCGTGCAAGAGAACTCTGGTTTTATCAGCTGTTAGAGTAAACTTGTGAGTTTGCTCTTGGGCCGAGTGCATTTTTAGGTTAAATTCAACCATTGGTTCATTAACATCCTACAAAAGTTAATCATTCATGTTTGCGTCTGAGAAATAGTTAATAAGACTTACTGCTAAATGACTAGAGCTAATGACGTAATATAATTTCCAATGCAAGTCGTCCAAATGAGATACTAAAAGCAAAGTTATTTTTTTCGGGCTACTTAAACCTGTCTTTACTATAAAAACCTCGGCATACACTTATTCACATAAGAATACTCAAAATTACGCAGAGCAATATTTTCTAATTGATTGGCTCATATTATCTGAACTTTATCTGCTTACTTTCCTTACCGTAATATAGTATTCTTTTGAGTACTTCAATGTGAACGAATGTGTGAGCTTAGTTTTAAACTTACATCTTAAACTACTATCACGCAATTTGTTCTGCATTTTCGTGAAATTATCTGCATATAATTTGCAAATGGCTGTGGAATGTTCTGGGAGAGTCGAAAATTATCATTACTTACTTTTTAACCGTTAGAAAATTATATTACCTTTTGGTAAACCTAGTTGTTGTAACTCATTGGCTAAATCGGTGTCTTCTGTGCTGTATTTAGCAGCTGAAGTGAGTATGAATGAAACAGCAGCAATGCAAGCTTTTACACCTCCCAAATCTGAAATCATGACGCCTAAATCTTGTAATCTATAAAAATTAATTCATGAAGTTCGTCTTTACCTAATTTTGCATCTGAGGTTAATTTCTGGACCTTTTCATACTAGATATAAATGGAAGCTATAATATAAAATTTTGCATTTTCTTAGACCTAAATACTGACATCAATGTTTCCGCCTAGAATTTCATTAACAACTTGACTGCCAAGTAATTTGAACTTTACTGACGTCTGAAAAATTAATTTATTATCTACTACTAAAAATGAGTATACAATATTTACTTACTAATTTAGATAGAGTAGTAATTTCCGCTAGAATCCAGTCTGGGCAATCTAACTCACCACAGAATTTGAATTTCTACAAAAGAAATGGGTTTAAGTCAAAACTTAAATGGTTTGATACAAAACAATGTATATAAATACCATTTTCCAGTCTCAGGTGTTTATCGGATAGGAGGATCCCTAGTTGCTGACATGAAGATCTGGAACTAGTAAACAAGATCCAACTTGATCCAGATCAAACATGGAAGCTGCTTGAAGCAGTAAAAATTAACCTAAAACAAGAAGCAGCGGTTTATTTATATTAAAAAATGCTACGATCCTGTATGCAAAAAATTTCACCAATAACAAAAATAAACCGTAAATTGACCCATCAATTTCAGCAAGCAAGAGTAAGTAATGTGTAATTTCTCCTTATTAAAATTAGCGAAAGACTAAACTCCATGCCACTCATGTATATTTTTGTAGAAAACTCATGTGGTAAAACGCCGGTATGAACCATTTTTATCGAAAGAAGAAGGAATGAAAAGAAAATTCCTCAAGCGAAACAACACATATGACTGGTTGCACAATACTGATTTCCTGAAATATCCACCGGTACAGCTTATATTAAAAGTTGATGTAGAAGGTGCGCTTTTTTACATAAATAAAAATTCAATTCATTTATACGCATGCGGGTTTATTTTAATTAAGGAATTGGCAGTGCTGGCGAAGTCGTGCCCGTTAAACCAAGTTTTGCTCGGAATTATCTCTTACCCACCGGAAAAGCTATTCACGCATCCCCGGATAATCTAAGAAAATTAGAAGAGGATAAAGCTTTAGGAATTATCCCCGAAAAGACAAATAGTTCATTATGGGCCCCAATTGTAAGCCTAAATTAATGACTTGCATTCCCGAATTAATTTGATTTTTATTTGCAGACAGCAAAACATCTTTCTACCTACATCCTACCAGTTTTCATGCATTTGGAAAACCCTTGGACTTTAGAACCATGGCACATAAGAGTCGCGTTTCGAATGGCCGTAAGTTGATGTTAGGACTATTAATATTTCATTTATAAATGTTTACATTTTCAGGGTTATCATGTTCCCGACGATGCAATTACGTTGCCGAGGAAAGAGATAGCAGGACCTAATGTCGATTATGAGGGAAGAGAATTCGCTATTAAAGTTACGGTGAGTTATTTTGCATTCGTAAAAATTAAGTTGTGTAATAAGCCTTTTTAATATTAGATTAACAATCAAGAATGGGCCTACGTTAGGTGTAGAATACACCATTGGACAGCGATAGAAAATAAACAGTTACCTCCTATCCTTGATTACTGGTTTTTCCCGGCCGAACCAATTTTCCCGGAAGATGCAGAATTTCTAAATAAATTGCCTAAACCCTGTAAGAGAGTTAATGAATTGAAATTGAGGAAATAAACATTATTTAACCCTTTAAACCATTTTTTTTATTCCGAACACCAAATTGTCCATAAACTTTAAAAACATAAAATATCGTATACGTAAATGCATACAATGTATAAAACTATATAATATATGATTTTTTCATCAATTTTATTAAATATATATAAATAAATATATATACAAACTGATTCAGGACGTTCCATTTATCCCAACTGTGAAAAATTGATGATTTTGGAATGCGGCAAATTCTTCTTGATCTAATGCTTCGTCAGCTGTTCGAATATCGTCTTTAATTGCGGCTATTAACTCCTCTAATCATTAAAAATAGAGATTTTTAATAATTATAGCATTAAAAGTAATTTTACCATTACCTAGTGAGTTGTAACTCAATTCAGGCCTAATGTAACCGATTATGGCTACTTTTAAAATTTCACCGTAAAAGTTTTCTTCGAAGTGATGAATTATATGAGTTTCCTAATAAAAGATCTTTTAATTTTCGCTACTTATAGCCGATTTTAGTATGTTTTACCATTGATTTCTTAAGATTTTTATAAAAAGGATTCCATCCTATACTCATAACCATTTTATGAACTGGCCCGTCGTTTACATTAGCCCAACCAAAATAAATACCGCAGGTGAATTGTGGAGGAAGTTTGTCCACAACATCTTCCGGGAAATTGGCTGAAAATAAAAGAAAACTTTGATGCCTAATTCGAACACACAATTCGAAATCTAACACAATCTGTTCGAAATAGGGTTAAAACCGTTCTTTTTTGAGAAAATTTACAAAAATTCATTCTGAAACATCAAAAGAACGATTTTAAGCGAGAAATTGTATCAAAATGCTCAAGAAAATAAAACTTTGCCATTTCCTCGTTATTTCTCAATCTTTTCCTTCCGCGAAGGACTGGTTCGTGTTTATTAGACCGTTTAAAAACTCTAAAAATGATTTCTGGGATGTTTTAAAGTTGAATAAATTAGATATTTCACCTGTCGGAATTCCTAGTTGTTCACTGCCCCGTCCGAAGCCTTTAACTACGGGCCCTGCAGTGAAGTAAGGCAAAGATAAGCTCATAATCGATGCAGCTTCATTTCTCGTTAATTTTACAGCGGCTAAACGCTTAAATTCAATGTCCGACATCGATATGATGAAATAAAAACGAATGTAGGCTAAACGAATATAAAATTTTCGATGAGAAAGCTAGGCCCGACCCTTCTCGAACACAAGTTCGCACGCTTCTGAGTGAGTTCCAAACTCGCCACTAGAGGGCGCTGAATGGTCAAAATCGATTATGTAACCGATATTATTCAATTATAAAAGATATTTTAAGCGTTAAAATTCTAGAATTACAGGCAGAAAATATTCATCAAGTTCAAAAAGGATTTATTCAATAAAAAGAAAATTTTATTGCTTAGTGAATTCCACAAAAAATATAATTTTCTAATTTTTTATTTCTAAAACTTGATACAAGACGGTAGAAATTCGCCAGCACGAGACTTTTCGCGTGCTAAACTTTCTAGTTAGTTTCAAACATCAGTCCGGATTGAGTCTTCAACAGGCCAACTCTCTTCCTCAATCCTCTCCTCTTTAGATTATCACCCTCCATTCTATTAGCATTCGAAAATAGTTTTGCAGATGTTGATTTGAGATTAGAGTTGGCCTATTCCAAAAAAGTGTTTCAAAGTTAACTAGAAAAACTAGAAAACATCAACAGCCCCAAAAAACAGCAAAATGCTTTTGCGAATTTTAAATCAGTTTCGCAAGCTTCGGCCTCCATTTTCGAATTTGAAAATCCAGCCAGCCCGCACGCTGTACAATTGGCACAATTTCCGCCAATCCGCTTTCACTCAAACCCCTGCTTCAAAATACGTTGGAGTCTGTGCAGCTGTAGCAGGAACAGCTGGCCTAGCCAAACTTTTGAGCCAGAAATTCAATATCGAATTGAGCCTGCAGAACCCTTTGCTGGAGAGTAAGTGTGAGGGATGTTGTCCACCACCTCCACCACCACAACCCTGTTGCCCACCACCACCTCCAACGACGTGTTGCCCCCCACCTCCACCGCCTTGCTGCCCTCCACCACCTTGCTGTCCACCGCCGCCGTGCTGCCCGCCGCCGCCTTGCTGCCCACCACCGCCTTGTGCACCGATTTGCACCGAAAATGAGCCATGCAAGCCTTTCGTAAAGGGAAATCCTATTGAACTGTGTCAAGCGGTGAAGCAATCGAGAGATATCATCACTAGATTGAAGGTAAAAATTTGAAAGTTTAGAAATTTCCGATTTTGTAGATTTTTTTTAAGTGTTCGAAATTCGAACGTTAGGCCTTAATTTTTTTTTTTCTTTAGGATGAACTTGGCATCCCTGGGCTTGTGGTTGGTGTCAGCGTTGACGGACATACGGTCTGGGAAGAAGGTATTTACTCAAATTTTCTTTAAAAATTTTAGCTTTTAGTTCGATTTTAGGGTTAGGTCAGATAAGGTTTAGCTTCAATAACAATACAACATTAGGCTTGTAAGTAAACAATATTCATAGCTATATGCCTAATCTAATTTAATTTCTAAATTGAAAGTTTCTACTCTAGTAGTTTCTAGTCTCATTAGATTAACAATATTATACTTTTATACATTTAGGCTTTGGCTACAGCGATGTTGAAAACAGGGTTAAGATGTGTCCTAACACGGTTATGCGAATTGCTAGCATTAGCAAAGCCATTACTATGGCTATCATTGCCAGAATCTGGGAAGCTGGTAAACTCGACTTGGACAGAGAAGTTCAATGTTACGTTCCGTTTTTCCCCTACAAGAACTTTCAATGCGAAAAAGTAACAAACCACTACCAATTTAAAACAAAATATTCCAACTATTTCATTTTCAGGTTTGCATTACCCCACGACACTTGGTCTCACACTTGAGCGGTATCCGCCATTACGACAAATGCCCACCACCTCCAGTGGACGGGGTTCAACGATGCCCCAAAAACATCAAGCCATGTTGTCCACCACCACCTTGCTGTGCACCTCCTCCCCCACCTTGTTGCCCACCACCCCCTTGTTGCCCCCCTCCAACTTGCTGTCCCCCACCACCCACTTGCTGCCCACCTCCTCCAACTTGCTGTCCCCCACCACCCCCACCTTGCTGCCCCCTTCCCCCTAAAGATCCTTGCTGTCCTCCACCACCCCCACCTTGTTGTCCTCCACCTAAAGATCCTTGCTGCCCACCTCCTCCACCTTCTTGCTGCCCACCTCCACCTTCTTGCTGCCCACCTCCAACACCTTGCTGTCCCCCACCACCTTCTTGCTGTCCCCCACCACCTTGCTGCCCTCCCCCGACACCCTGCTGTCCTAATCCATGCAGCCCACCTAAACCTTGTTGCCCGGCTAAACCGTGTTGCCCGCAACCATCGTGCAAAGAGTACCCATGCGACATGGCAAAGTCGAGCGAACAGGCCATTCAGGAGTTTTACATGACGAGACGTTGCTGTTCAGTTCAAGAAGCTTTGTGCATTTTCAAGGATGATCCTTTGATTTACAAACCAGGTATGTACATAAACATAATTTGCTATCATAACAGCACAGTTAATTTGATTTTCGTTTAGGCTGTAAATTTTTGTATTCCACCTACGGATTTGTATTATTGAGTGCTGTTGCTGAGGCAGCCGTGAACGCGCCCTTCACTTGCTTGGTGAAACAAACTTTCAAGATGATTGGCATGGACCACTCCTACTTGGACGAACACGAAAGGATCATTCCCAACAGATCGAAATTCTACATTAAAGACCGATGCCGTCTCATCAATGCACCCTACGTGGACAACTCTTGCAAATGGGCCGGTGGTGGATTCTTGTCCACCGTAGGCGATTTGGTCAAGTTTGGCAATGCCATGTTGTACAGCTATCAATTCAGACCGATTTGCCCGATCACTATGCCTCCTCAGAAAAAGTGCGTCAAGCCATCACCAGATTGCCCCAAACCTGCCTGCCCACCTATGCCAACGCAATGCCCACCGCCGTCATGCCCACCGCCACCATGTCCACCACCACCATGTCCACCATGTCCACCATGTCCACCTGACTGTACGAGTATGGCAACTTGTGCCAAGTCTTGCCCGCCACCGCCGCCAGCTTGTCCACCATTGCCTGGCATTTTGAAGCAGGATACAGTTAAGATGATGTGGTGTCCGATTGTGGAAACATTGGGTCCTGATGGACGTCCTGTGGGTAATGAATGGTACGGAATGGGATGGGGAGTTGTACCGGAGACTCAGAATCATGCTTTTGGTCGTCACCAACGGTTTTACGCAACCCATAGTGGAGGAGCAGCCGGAGCTAGTAGCGTTTTGTTGATTTTGCCTCGTGAAGATAAAGACCACATGAATGCCATGACTGCACCGAAAGGAATAGTTGTAACGATCTTGGCCAATTTGACGGAAGTTCAGTTGACGCAGACTGCGTTGTGCGTGGCCAAACATTTTGAGAAAGTTGATTGTATTCCGGACAAATACAAACAACATTAAACTAAATTTTTAGTTGACTTTGTAAACACGGATTAAAGATTTGAAACCTTTTTAAAAGAAACCTTTGCTTTCAATTATTTCAACCGAATATTGTTTAACTCGAAAAATCTAAATTAAAATTGGCTAAATAAAAAATTCTTTTGAACGGGTGGCGCCATCTATAAACAAAATGTTTAAACGTTATAATGGCGTTATTTACAAAAAACAATTTCGTAATGAAAAAAATAAAACATTTTCCTGCAATTTTCGGGAATTTTTAAAATGAAAATTTTTAAAATTTTTAAAATATTTTTTGAATCGAGTATACCCTCTGGGAATCTTGAAATCCAAGTTCAAACTGAGATCAAGTAAAATTGGGGTCAAGGACAATGTGGATTGGGGCAGGAGTCTATACACTAATGATAACTAATGCTAGATTATGAAGGATCAAACGTTAAATAGAGTAAAAGTTTTGGCTACAATTGTGCAAAACAATACAATTTGAAGTGAAAGTGATAACAATTAACAAAATACAACACAAACAAATAAAACATCAATTTTCTTAGGACATTCATTAAGGAAAATTATAAAAAAATATTAAAATGACTCATTATTTCCCAATAAAATTTTCTCATTCGAGGAAGTTCAATTTTCCTCCAATGGGAACTTTACATTCCTCACCTATTCACTATCTCTTTATACCATTGCAGCGACACTCAGTCAAGAAGGTGGTTGTATGTATAAAGGTCGTATAATACTTATACAGTTTCCTATAAATTTGTATCACAATATTATAAACACTATTAAGAAAAATTACTATTCAAATTTAAAATTGAAAGAACCAGGAGAAAATGTTGTTACAAAGGCCCAATTCAATTGCCCTACTTCGCATTCCTATTTTTAAAACTACCCAAACTCGCAACACCTGGAGGGGTCACCAGCGCCGAGTTTACACTCTCCCTTCCACAAAGAAATTCACAATGATGATGACAATTATGATAGGAACGTGTGGATTAATATACCATTGCAGGAAAAAATATAAAGTAACTTTCATTCCTTTTCCCGTGATATCATGCGAGTCTATTGATAACCCACCAAATCGTAAACCCGTTGACCCACAACTTGAGCCACTTATAACTGCAATAACAGGACCGCATCTATCGGAAACTCCACTCACACTTAGCAAAGCTGTGGAAGAATCTACAGATATAGTGAACATCAGCAAGGTTACAATTTTATAAAGAAAATTTCTGTAAAAAATAATATATTTTTTTGTTTTTATTAAGGATAAGTATGGCGTTCCTGGAATCTCAATAGCTGTTAGTATAGATGGTGTAATTGTATGGGAAGAAGGTAATTATATTATATGTAGTTATATTCATTTCTATAATTTTAATTTTGGATGTAGGGTTTGGATGCAGTGATGTGGAAAACAGAATTCCAATGCGTCCGAATGCAGTTGTCCAAATTGGTAGTGTTAGTAAATCTATTACATCGGCTGTAGTAGCACGACTTTGGGAAGAAGGGAAAATAGATTTGGATAAAGATATTCAACATTACGTACCTTCATTTCCAGAAAAAGTTGTTGACGGTGAAACAGTAAGTATCGCTGGCTCCGCTGGCGCTGGTTAATGAGCAATAATTTCTGATTGGTTAATTTTCACTTCCCATGATGCTTTTATATCCTTTCTGCGCTACTTCAATGTAAGTTGTAGAAAAATTATTTCATTTAAGGTTACTATTACATCTCGTCATCTGTTGTCCCATCTGAGTGGAATACGTCACTACAATAAACAAGTGAACGGTGATTTCTTCTCAACCAATAAATATTTTTCGGCGACCGAAGCCCTCGACAAATTTAAAGACGATCCTTTAAGTCACAAACCTGGTATCATGCATTAAATTTTTAAAAAATTTAATTCACTTACGATTAATAATTTTAAATTTTTAGGTTCCCAATACTTATACACAACATTCGGTTTTGTACTACTTAGCGCAGTTGCCGAGAAAGTAGCTTGTAAAACATTCCAAACATTAGCACAGGAATTATTTGACTTGGTTGGAATGTCCAATTCATATCTGGATGACCCTATTAAAATTATTCCCAACCGGTCGAACTTTTATAGGAAAAATGTTATAGGGATTTTATCTAATGCTCCATATGTGGATTCTTCATATAAATATGCTGGTGGTGGACTTTTGTCTACAGCTGGTGATTTGATTAAATTCGGTAATGCATTGTTATACAGTTATCAATTTAATTCAGAAATGTGCAAAAATAAACCTTTGCTACCTGGTATTTTAAAAAAGGAAACTATGGAGATGTTTTGGAAGCCGAGAGTATTTCGTAGTAAGACGAAATGTGATGGTCAGTATTGGTATGGAATGGGTTGGATTGTTCTTCCAACCGAACAGAAATACGGGTTTGGTAGTTATCAAAGATTTTGTGTTTTTCATAATGGCCAGTCAGCTGGTGCTAATAGTTGTTTGTTGATCGTGCCTCATATGGATAGTTTGGGTGAAGTTGTTGATCCACCGAAAGGGATAGTTGTGTCTGTATTGGCGAATGTGGCGAATGCTGATGCAACGCGAATAGCTACGGAAGTAGCTAAAGTCTTTCAGAAAGTTGGTTTTATTAATGAATCAAAATCTGTTCTTTTAAATAAATGAAATTTTTTATTTTTAATGTTTTGATTTTTTTGCTTAGAAAAATTGACACTGGAATATTTTGACTTGAAAATAAAATAAATCATACGCTTATAGATTGCTAATAGTAAATGATGTCATTTAGAAAAACACCACAAATATTTAAAAAAAATAGATTTTTTTAAAAATTATTTTGAAAATTTCTGTTAAAAAAAAAAATCTATTGTTTACGTTTAAATATTGAAAAAAAAAGCAGCCACTTTGGCCTCCAAAGATAAGAATGTTTTTTTTCCTGCCAGGAAAAAAAAAAGATCAGCCTTATCAAGAGCTATTTAGTTGGACCCTTGTCAACGTCATTTCGCAAAATGTTTGCGTCGAATAGATTCGTTTGCCAGCAGCTTTGTCGTTTTAAGCATCAAAATCGTACCTTCACTCATCAAAAATGGAAAAAGATGACGTCTTTAAAGAAGCAGGCTGGACTGTGTGCAATTGTAGTTGGAACTGTTGGATTAGCTGAATTCTGCAGGCAAAAATACAACTTGACTTGGAGGTTCTATCCTAATCCATTTCTCGACACCGAATGCGAGTCACAACACGCTACACGGTCATTCACCCCAGAACAATATGAGCTCGAATTACGGGAAAATCCAATAAAATTGCGTCACGCAGTGAAGCACGCCACAGAAATAATCAATACGCTAAAGGTTTTTATATTTTACTATTTCTTTTTATACTAGAAAAAATGTTTTATACTTCTGTAATTTCTCTTTTCACGAAGGATGAATTCGGTATTCCAGGAGTGGCAATTGCAGTTAGTATCGATGGAAAACTTGTTTGGAAAGAAGGTAAAATTTACCATAATTTTTTTTTACATCTAATAAACGTTATATTTAAAGGTTTTGGATATAGTGACATTGAAAACAGAGTTGCAATGAATGCAAATTCTGTTTTTCCAATTGCAAGTATCAGTAAGACAATCACAACTGCAATTGTAGCTCGGATATGGGAGGAAGGAAAAATTGATTTGGATAAGGAAATTCAGCACTACATACCCTCGTTTCCACGTAAAGAATTTGATGGTGAAAAGGTACAAAAATTTTGAAAATAAAGTTATTTCACATTTGACGCTTTGTTATTCATTACTAGGTTACAATAACTCCACGACATTTGTTATCACACGTCAGTGGAATTCGTCACTACGATAAAAATTACACTGAATTCCTTTCAATGAAAGGTTGCTCTAATGTAATGGAACCTTTAGATACTTTTAAGGATGATCCTTTGGTTAACAAACCAGGTAATGCAATTTAAAACTTACAGATTTAAGAATTTTTCTAAAAATTAACTTTATTTTTAGGCAGTAAATTTTTGTACACAACTTACGGTTACACATTACTTAGTGCAGTAGTCGAAGCAGCAGCCAATAAACCTTTCGCCGATTTAGTCAAAGATCTTTTCAACAGTATTGGAATGTCCAATTCGTATCTAGCAGAACATTCGAAAATTATTCCATTTAGATCAAATGGCTATGTCAAAAACAAAAAGGGAGAAGTAATGAACGCACCTTACACCGATATTTCTTGCAAACTGGCTGGTGGCGGACTTCAATCAACTGTTGAAGATTTGATCAAGTTTGGAAATGCCATGTTATACAGTTTGCAATTTTCTCCTGCCAAATGCCCATCACTTTTACCTGGTATTTTGAAACCAGAGACGGTAAAAATATTCTGGGCACCTGCAATATACGTTGAAGAGCCCAAAAAAGAGAATTATTGGTATGGTTTGGGATGGCAAATAGCACCTGAGAAGCAAATCTATGGATTTGGTTATAGAGAAGAATTTTACGCAGCTCATACTGGAGGAGCTGTTGGGGCCAGTAGTGTTTTGTTAATAATGCCTAGATGTAATGAACGGTTAGTAAATCCACCAAACGGTGTAGTGGTAACCATTATAGTTAATTTGGCAAGAGTGGACTTATTGGGCACTGCGCGTCAAATAGCAACTATTTTCAAAAAAGTTGACTCGAATCCAAAACTGAAAAATCAGAAAATAAAGTGTTATTAAAAAATTATTCTGTACAAAAAAAATTTTAATAACAGATTAAAATTTTAATTACAAAAATTAGAAAACGTTATCGAAACTTGAAAAGTCTAATTACAAAATATTTTATAATTATTAATTTTTTTAAAATGTTTTCTCTACGAGCTGCCTCATGCTAATTCCGTTTTTTTTTTTTAAAAAATCCTTTAATTATAGACTAATATAGCCAATAAATATATATGATATGATAATTCTTGGGTAAACTACACTAAAACACCATTAGTTAATTCTTGTGATGTGCCTATTGCCTCTAGGGATCCACCCAAAGCATTCAATTCTGCGATATTTGTAATTGGATTGTCCATTTCCTTTAAATAAAAAAATCTGTAGTACTATCTATTAGGCATATTGAAAACATTATTTTTTACCTTTAATTCGTCTTGCATATGTTTCAGAACTCTCTGCACTTCCTTGTTTTGCGGCGCTAATTTCATTGCAGACTCCAATTCTTTTAAAGCTAACGGAATTTGTCTGCAAATAAAAATTATTTTTTTAATTAAGTGATAAAATTATAATTAGTTTAGAACTAACTTCATGTCTCGGTAGATTCTCGCTCTTGCGTAATGAGCTTCAAACGAACGTAAATTTGTCTCTAAAATTTTATCGGTAAATTCCAATGCAGCATCAAATTCCTGATGTCAAGCAGAAAATTTGTTAGCATAAAACAGGTACTAAGTATTTTAAATATTTACATTTAATTTTCGTTTGCATCGAATTAAGTTGATCATCAATTGAAGTTTTAACTGTTTAAACGCCGGTTCATCAACTCCTGTACTGTCACTTGGGAATCTCTTAAGCGCGTATTGGTACCGGTGAGAAGCTTCAGTAAATCTATTTTTCTATTAAAAAATAAAAAATTTGTATTGACATTTTGCCCCTTCACCACATTTCATACAGTAAATACAAACCTTGTATAAGGTCGTTCCATCCTCCAACAACTTATTCAGCAACAACAACATTATTTCTGTCTTGCCTGATGCTATAGCCCAAGTAGCAGGACCTTTAAATGAAAAAAACAAAAACTGAATAAAACAATCAACATGAACTCAAGCCATGCAATTACCTAGTTTCGCACCTCTACGCAAAAAACACAAAGTCGCATCGGCATTTCTACAACTAATAGCACGGTCCAAAGGCCGCATTCCACTATGATCGACGTGTTCAACCAATGCGCCTTTATCCAACAATAACTGCACCTTTAAAAAAAAGTTTCAAAAAATATTAGTGTAATACAAAAACAAAAAATTTTCAATAAACGCACCACAGTTGGATCACCGCCAGAAGCAGCAAAATCCAACGGAGTTCTCCCCGTCTTATCACAATGGTTAATATTGGCGCCGTGTTCAAGTAAACATTGCGCAGCCTGCACTTGACCTTTCAAGCAAGCCCCACAAAGAGCCGTTTGATCATCGCCATCACTCTTATTTACATCTGCTCCTTTACTCAATAACAACTCCAAAATGCCTAAATGACCTTCAGCTGCTGCTGTCATCAAAGGCGTGCGCCCTGAACCGTCCATCTGATCAACATCTGAGTTGTTTAACAAGAGTGTTTCAACAACTTCCCAATAACCACCTTGGACGGCTAATATTAAAGGCGGGATTCCGCCGTGTCCAGTAGCTGCTACAGATGCTCCGCGGTGGAGCAGTAATGTACATGTATCTCTATGGCCATTACCAGAAGCTGCTGTTAATGGTGTTTCACCAGATAATGAATCGATCAAGTCAACTCCGACAATCGGCAGATTTAATAAATATTCGCAGACCTGTGAAAGTTTGTCAAATGTTAATTTCTTCATTAAAATACTCAATTAAATAAATTTTACCTGCGTGTAACCATTAGAGGATGCACCAACCAATGCCCTTTGGGCCGCTTCTTGGAGCCCTATAGATGGTAAAGTTGAGCTTGGCCAATCAGATTGGAGTAAAAAACTTGTAACTCCAATGTGTCCATTAATTGCTGCGTATGTTAATGCGCAGTGACCGCTGGGATCAATGTAATTAATCTGTAAGGTAATAATATTTTCATTATTCTTAAAAATTTTTAAGTTGATGAAATTATTACTTGGGCTCCGTGAGTGTACAACAAACGTACAATATCGACCTGGCCTTTGGATGCTGCTAAACTTAGTGCTGTCTGTCCGAGACTGTTGACTGTATTCACATCTGCTCCAAATTCAAGTAGAAGTGATACCATGTCAGTAAATCCTTCTCTCGATGCGACCAGTAATAAAGGTGAATCAGCAAAAACTTGTGTTTGGAAATTGGGATTAGCTCCTGATAACAGAAGCAAGCGGCTAACCTAATTATAATGAAATTAGGTTAATAAAATAAACATTACGAATACAACTTGCAATAACATTCCGTTAGGCTGCCGATTACGCACGTTATAAAATTACCATTACTCAACTTTCGAAATTTTAACTGCGCTAATCGTAAGGTAACCAACCCTAACGTAACGTACTGCTGCTAAAATTTTTCTTACTTTTACATTGGGACTAAATAAATTATGCAGAGATCCCAACGCTTTAGACACATCCGCAGAACTATGACATAACCAAAGAGCTTGCAAGTCCCTAGATGTATATTCTTTAAGCAACTCAACGTTTTTATACAAATGAGCCTTCAATATATGATGTCCAAGCTCGCAAGTTTTATCCATATCAAGCGGCGCTTCCAATCGCGACATACGAAACGCGATATTGCAATGCCCCGTTCTTGGGTTACACAAGAATTTCGTGGTGCTGTCTGTTCCGTTTTCCCTCCAAACTAGCCACTCCCGGAACGAAGGATGGAAAAACATGTATGTACCGTCTTGACGTTGAATCAAAAATGCTTGGAGAACGTCCATTCGTTGAATAAAGTCTTCCCATAATAAAATGGGTTTTAAACTGCCTGCATTTACACTGTGGTAAATTTCAAGTAGACTCATTGGATATAAACTGGCAAGACACACATTTAAAATCATCACGACCTATGAGATAGTTAAACATTAATAAAGAGTTTGTAAATCGAACGAGTTTATTATAACTGAACCTTTTCAAACGATCGCAAACTCGGAAATTTAAGATTAAAGTGTAGCATAAAAATTTCACTCAAATTTTGTGGCAGGACTTTAAAACTTGTACTTTTCATCACCAGCTGTCCTCTTTCTACCAAATCCAATGTTAAACGTAAAAATAGAAAACTCCCACGACTTTGATGCAACAGGTGGCTGGTGAACCGAGTCTGAAGTGCTGCATCCATTTTACCTATAAATTTAATATTAATCTTTTAACCATAGAGGAAATAATAAGATAATAAAATTGGATTGAAAAAGTCAACAAACCATTAATGGCAATATTATTCGGTATGGTCGGACTAGTCGTAATTCGTAATGTTATATAATCGTGTAAATCGCGTTGTAAAAATTCGTTCGTACTCACTCGATCTAAACTGTTGAATTATTTAAAAATAAAAAATTAAAATAAATTTGTCAATCACATTTCCCTCATAATACCTAATTCGATGAAAAGGTAAATTCTTAATAAGATCTTGAAAATTTGGCCTCACAGTTACAATCACTTTAAGCCATGTAGGAAATTTATTAATATGCCTTCCAATGAACGATGCTATCGTGTCCCCATAATCAGGTCGATGATACTCCGCTTCGTCTAATGCATCGATTATCAGTAAACAAGTACTCGACGGTATCTTGCCCTGAAGTCTTAATGTGTCTAATGGATCTAAAATGCCTTTTATAAATGCTTTTGAGGCATCAGCGATGCACGCTTTAAGTGACAAAATTGACTGCAATTCACAACTGGAACCCAGTAGTGTTCTGTAAGCAACCAATTGTGGCGCTTGGCATAGCTGAGCTGCTACACTATGAACAAAATCAGGTACAAGACACGTGGAATTGTTGTCTGCTTGGCAGAAATGGTAGGCCACCACTTGGCCACCTAGTGTTCTAATTGATTCAGTTGATTGGTTGAGTCTGTTGGTTGAACCGAGTAAACTGTTGCAACTGCCATTAACTGATATTTCTATTTTTATAAAGGCGAATTAAAAATTTTATTTTCGGTTGGGGTTTTGATTAATTACCTTGGTAAATAGGTTCTTGTTGTTGTCTTCTACCGAAGCAGCTATGCTCAACCAATTGTAAGATGATTGATGTTTTTCCATTGCCAACACCACCGACAATTATGACTCCGCTATTCCCAGAATTGCCAGTCGTTAACTCCTTTAAAAAAATTATTATTAAAAATTTATTCTTCTAATCAGATTATAGTTAAAATACCTGTTCAATCTCTTTAAAAAGCCAATGCCTGCCAACAAAAACAGGTTCAACTTCCTGTTGTGGCACTTCAAAAAACTGTGGCTTCAAGTTGATATGTGGAGAGCGATAAGGTGCGAAGCGAACTGGATTAGTTAGGGAAAAAAATGTATGAAATATTTGTTGACATTTAAAAGTTGATAGAAATACTTTTTGGATCGATTGGTCCTCGAATTAAACCAGAGCGTGCGGAGCGACGAATAGGAGATTTTCGGTCGTCGAATGGGAATATGTCTTCAATTTGACCAGAACTATTAGCTGCAGAATATTAAATTACAAATAAGTATTTGTCGTAATTATGAGTTTATAACATTTCATTTCATTCGTAAAAAAATTTTAAATTATTGTGTAAACATACGTTCAGTACATCATGTCATTCTGTATTCATTGATAGCCAATGTTACATAATAGAAGAATTTCTCATTATATGTTGCTATTGAAAACATTAAACTGCGATTACAAAATGAAAAAAAAAATCATTCAATATGTTTTGGAATAGCTAACTAAAGTAAAATATAAAGAAGCTATACAAGTTTAGAAAGTCAGCCAATCACTGCAAATAGCGCCATCCCCAACTATTATAATTATCACACGCCACAAACAAATATACGATAAAATTCCCTTACTTGTAACAGAATGTCGTCGGGGTAAAGTCCCAATAGGACTAGCAGATACAACACTATCCAAACTCGGATCTAAACTCGAACCTAAACTTGATGGCGTATTTAGACTTTCAGCTTCAGAAAAACCTAAAAATAAATTTAAAAAAAATTATTACGAACTAAATTCCAAAAAAAAATGAAGTTCTTACCAGTAAGTGTTGACAAAGGACTAACATTATTCGATGACGTTTTCGTGTTATCACAACTGTTGAGTGATGAAGCACTTGTATACGACTCTTGACTACTACTTTGACTGGATGGAGGTTTCTTACGACTCCCTCGTCCCCTCAATTTATCGCCTAACAGCAGACCTAGTCGCATGTATAAATCACTCTTGGCTGTGTGAACAGAAGGTGGAGGAGTTGCAGTCTCCTCGTCATCTAAAAGCAAATATTTGATTTGGATTAAACTCAATTTTCCTGATAAAAGAAAATTTCCTCTATGCTATTTTCAGTGCGACATGCAAAAATTGTGAAAAACTTTTTCTCGTAAACCGAAAAGTGTTGCCATGCAGTTTGGTAAAACAGTTTTACCTAAAGACCACAAAGACTTAATCTTAAGTAGAACTCCTGACGGCCATTTAAGCACTAGGAAAGAATTGAATAGAATTAAACATGACATAATGATAATTGAAAAAAAAAAAACATGAAGAATGGTTTATTAATTAATTATGTTAATATTGAAATATTGTCCTTCTGAAACAAAGATTCAAGTAGTTCAGCTTGAAATGAAAAAAAATCAGAGCTTATAAACTCATTAATACTCTTGTGAGGCAACACTCAGCCTACATGCAAACCTGACAAACTAAACTTTTGGGTGGTGCTGACATTTCTTGGAATTAAGGCGTTTTGGTTAGTGATCATTGCTAAAATATGAACAAGTTTTCGTAATTCCTTAACTTGTACAACGTTTATGAATTTTAAAAAAAAAATGGAAATTTCTGGAATAAAAAAAAATGGAAAATCTAACACGAGTTTTAACTATAGAAAACATGATACCGCATGCAGAAGTGGTTTTATAATGGCAGATTTAAGGTTTAATCCTTGATGTACATGTTGCATCTCAAACTGAAGCTTAGATAATTTTTTTCTCAAATGCAGTGAAGCTTAAACACTGGGTAATAAAATAGAAAACGCGCAACCTCAATTACTAGAGAAAAAAATTGCAGCTAAAAGAATAATGAATTACTCAATCTAGGCCATTTTCGTGGTCCACATTTTTTTTTTTTCAAATACCTGATAAAGCAGAGGACTTAGTGTTCAAGTTGGCAGCACTCGCGTGGAAGTTCGGACGGCGTAACCAAACTTTGTTTCTTGTTGGGCTTGGTGGACGATATTTTTTACGGGATGTAAGAGGTGAAGCATCTGTAATAAAAAATTCAGTTTAGATAAATAGGAACGAACTACTTGCATAAATTTCATTTTGTGTATTTTAACTTTCATTGATATAAAAAACGGTTTAAAAAAACCCGTTCCTTTTTTATTACTTGTTTAAAATGAGGTTAACTAAACATCAGTTTTGTGCAGTCATTTTTTTTATTAATTTTGATTATAACTTAATGAAATGAGAGGAAATTTTATATATTTGTATATAATACAAATAACTACTAAACATATTATCTCTCTCCCCCCGGCTCGGAGGTTTTTGATAGTGTTCATATTGAAAAAATGCAGAAGTGAAATAAAAACCATCCGCACAGTCTGGTAAACTGATGAAGAAAACGACAACTAGTCAAGCGGAAAATATATTCTGCATGTTTGCCCATTTCTAATGTGAATATATGTGAACCTTAAAACTTGTTTGAGGTTTAATGTTAAAACTCCTTGTATTGACTATTGGACAGTTTATTATATAAGCCAAGACCCTTTAGAATCCTTTTCAAGTTTCTTTAATTAACCCCAAAACCTTAACAATTTTATTTACAAGTCAAATTAAAAAGACAGAATCAATCAAAAACCGTTAAAAACACTAAAGCAGACAAACCAGAATTATAATCTCATAAGTCAGTAGTGCCCGCACAATGTAGTCGATACTCTCAAATGCATTAATCGACGAATCGATATTTTTTTCTTTTCTTAAAAAAATAAAAAAGAAAACTTTCTTCTGAGATTAGAACCCGAGACCATCCGCTTGGCAATCCCACACCTTGACCCCTCGACCACCGGAAAAACCTTAACAATTTTTTTTATAATTCAAAAGATATTGATTACAACTTTTTCCCATCGATGATAATTTGACTGAAATAATTATAATTAATGCTACGTTTTGAAAATTTTCCCATTATTTTCAAGTATTTTTTGTCACCTTCAGAGAAGAAACTTTTTTAAACTATCAAAAATGCAAATACCAACCCTCTACGCCATATCTTCCAATTCACGCAAACTAGTTTCTCATCTCGTTATTTTCTCACAGAAAATTTTATTGATAACACAGTCGTAGCAAACATAATAAACATTTCTCTCAGTGTTTTCTTACCTGCACTTGACACGTGATGCAATTTACTGCTACCAAAGTGTGAACCGTTGCTTGATGCAGGGCTTTGAGCAGCTCGAGTTTGCATGTAAGTTGTAAAATGACCGTTTGTTTTCAGTTTGCATCTGTTAACGCTTAATGGAGGAAGCTGGGCGCTTATGATTGCTTCACCTTTCAAACATGGCTCGGTCGGTTGATGTTTTCCCATGACTAGATAAAAATTAGAAGAAAAAAAACGAATAATTAGAGTGTAATTTTTATAGTATTCAAGGTCTTAATCACAAATAATATTATATTAAAGGATAAATGCGTGATTTTAATCACAAGAAAATTATACATGTTCAACATTTCTGTAGGTCAACCCAATAAAAACAAACCCACTAGTTTTTGCATATATCAAGTGTTATGAACAACAGGTGAGTGTGTGTAAAAATTTACGTAATATAGTTATTTTTAAAACTTTCTCAAGGGGAAATTTTTAGCATTAAGTTGAGAAATTATATAACACTTTTCTGCAGGCATTTCCTTATGACTCACCAGAAGAGGATTTATTTTGCGGGATACAAAGCGCGCATTTATCCGTGCTGTAGATGCAGGAATAGCAACGGTCGTGTCCACATTCGTCTGTTAATCTACGTTTTTTACCCTTGTCGAAGGGCATTTTACACGAAGGGCAAATGGAATTGAAATCTAAATCTTTCATCATTTTTTGAATGGTGGTGAGATCTGGAAAATACACCAAAAAAATTGTTTATTTTTAATGATAAAGGAAATGTTTTGCCTTATCTGTGAAATGAAATTGATTAATCATTTTGATAAAAATATTTTCATTAAGAAATTTTTTTACTTAATGTAATTTAATTGAATTCGGACCAAACAAAAAAAAATTGATGAAATAATGCCACACCTACATCCTTTATTGCTTTCAGGTAGGAAATAAATTCAATTTTTATTAATTATATTATTTTTATTTCTAATAAAAATCAAAAAAAAATTTTATTTCAAAATCAAAAATTTCTAGAAACAGTAAAAAATATTCTAAAGTCATGACTCATGAGATTGGGAGCAAAATGTCAGCCTTGCTGGCAATCATTCTTGAAAGCTAGTAATCATAGAGTTAATACCTTTTGTCATGCATAGGTGGTGAAGAGAACACAGTCATTGCCCAATTTATTTGGAAAAAAACAATTTATACTTTTAACAAACTTTAACTTTAATTACCTTTATATTTCCCCCTTTTAAAATATTTTTCATAAAACGGCATTGCAGCTCTTACAGCATGTTCCTTAATTGGCAGGTGAGCTAATAACAGTAGTCTCTCGACTTTTAACACACCCCATTTGCCCTAGAAAAATTTTCAACGCGTAAAAAAAAAGTTAAGAGAGTTGAATACATTCATCTCTACTGCATACCAAATACGTGTCACTTTATTTATATTCATGTTTATTTTTTCCTACTTTTCAAATGATCTATCATTATTCTATTTACCTTTTTTAAGTCATCTTTTACTCGTCATGACCTATCCAAGGCCAAATCTTTTGAGTGATGATTCATAATATGCTCTAGGCTAGCAAAAAACAGCTGATTTGTGTTCTACACAGCCTTTTAAGGTGATATCTTGACGTCATAAATTCTTGTTTTCTATCTCAAGTTCATATTTAGACTTGTAAGGATCGAGTGAGGTTGCGCATATCATAAGTTTATGACATAAAAATCTTTTAAGTTACATTATAAGGGAAATGAAAGTAGTAAGGTCACAACGTTACCTTATAACTTGAATGGGGAATTGGGTATCAATAGATTTTCAAAAAAAATTTCATTAATAATTTCTACAACACCAAATTTGTACTATGCATGGCAGTCAGATAGCCCAAATTTCTGTGTGTTTATAATAATGTGCATATTCTATATGTCTAACTAAAAGCTGCAAAAAATATTGTAGCCATTTGGTGCAAATAAAACTCCTAGTTTTACTTAGTTTTCTTTTTAAAAAAGACAAAATTTGATCCAACATCAGCAGTTTCCCCACAGTTTTGTGAAAAAAAGAGAAATGGGGTAGTTGTACATTTCCAGCTGGATTGCATGGGTGTTCATTCCAAAACGCCATTTTGGATTTAATAGTGTTCACTTGACTTTTTTAACATTTAAGTTGTAAATTTACCCACTTTAGTAAAGATAATAACTGGCAAATTGATAAAAATGTAATGAATGTGAATTGATAAAAATTAGCTTTGTTTTTCTTTAAAGTGTTAATTCCATTCTGTACCAAGTAAAACATGTTTGACTGCAATCTGAACTTTAAATGTTAAATACATATCTGTCTTCTTTTGAACTTATTAATTGGAAGTTAATTTCCTTTATGTATTAAAAAGGAATGACCCTTCTCTGCAGTCCTTAACCTAACTAGGCAGGGAGCCTATGACCTAACCACTGCCACAAGCATCTTTGTATTAAAAAAAAAAAAAAAAAAAAAAAATTACAATATACAATGAAATTGCAAGTGAACAAACTTCTAAATTTCTTAAAGAATTTCCCCATCTTACTCTAAACAAAACACTAAATGAAAATTTTTCACAATTTTCTCTTATTATAAAATTTTTATTGCAAAGACAATAGAGGGTAAGTAAAGTGAAATTTTCCCAGGATTTAAGAGCCTTGGGGGAGGAATTGGGAGACAAAATTTTAGGGGCCAATGCCTGCAGCTATGTCAGACCTTGAAGAGAGCAAATTATCCCCTGGCTCCACAGGAAGTTGATGCCTTGGGGTTGTCTTGCTTCAAAAATAGAGGCTAAAAGTGTTCTCAACCTTGCTCTTCACCTTAATCACCAGAGGTCATACTACTACACCTTTTGAGGGAGAGCAATATGGTAAATCGGATTTGTAAAGAAATATTCGTGGAATCTTATAGATTTAAATCTGTGGTTATGTCAGGAATTACACAGCAGGAAATAGCTACCGAGTTATATCATTCTTCTTTTGTCTACCAATTCCAAGTTCTCTGAACTCAATTTGAAATTCCAAAAGGGTGAAAAAAAAAAAAAAAACAATATCAGAATTAATGGGGATGTAGGAAACATAAATTCTGATATTTCTGTAGTTTATAATGATAACACCTGCAAGTGTTTGTGTGGGATGGAATTGTAAATTGAGGGCATGAAGAATTGAAAATAATAAGTTAATGGATGTGATGATTTTTCCCCATGTGGAAATGGAACACAATAGTTCACATAAGAAATCAGATACTCAACAAAATGTAATTGAGAGTGAGGAAGCTGATGAGAAGAGATTAAGAACTCTGATGTGTTGTTCTTCACAACAGTTGTTGAAAAATGTAATTAGAATAATAAAATTATGAACATTACTTACCATTATACCAAACATGGTTGGTGTCTCCAGGCATGATTTTAAGTATTTAGTATATTTCCTTGTTTGGCATGCAGAAATCTTGTTAGATGACATGCAAGTTAGTCCATTCTGTAAGATATTCAAGGGGGTGGATAAATATAAAAATTAAAAGTTTTTATTACATATATATATTTTTATATTGAATTCTTAATGGATTCGAAGCCGAGCAAGCAATTCATCAAAATGACATAGCGCCACCTACTAAACTCATTTCAGTTGTTTATCTCACTGTGAAAAACCATTTAAATTAACACCAAATTTTCAATTCTACGGTACTGTAACTAATCTTCTATCTTCCCCCTCCCAAAAAGTAATTTTCAGTAACAGGAACTAATATCATGACATTTTATAATATACTTAAAAGCAATAACAATAAAATGATGATCTAAATTACATCCAAATGAAAAAATTCCAGCCTAAAAACATCAAAATGTAAACTTAAAAAAATGTCTTTGAGGTCAAATGATGACCCAAAAGATATTTTTGGGACATGTTTTACTGCATTTTGATTTAAACTGTCACAACTACCTTTTAATCCAAAAATCCCCTATAAACAACAAGGTGGAACTACAAAATTCTACATTTTGGCCATGTACCAGAGTACCACGTGACATTATTTTAAAAACAATTTATCACCAAGATATTTTTTTTTTTCTAAATTATTCACTGCTTTTCATTCATCTTTTTACATGTGATCCCATATCCTTGACACAAGACACCTTTAACTTCCTGTCTGTCATTGAAACAGCACCTGGATTGAAAATACTCTTTTATGAGACCACTCCTGGTTGTGTCTAACAGATCATCAGACATAATTCAACACTATTGATAAATAGATAAATATATAGTAAACTGACACTCTCCTTGATAAACAAGAAAGAAAATACAACATTTTATATCTTCTATTGTGTTAATCCCAAGGGCACCACTGGGTTTTACTAAGTCGCTGATGATCTAAGTCTAATATCATACAGTTGGTGCCTTTTTGCAGGATCTGAACTTTCGAACCACAAGTGATCACTTTACAGATGGGGTTAAAGAGTTGAGTTTCATGACTGTTTACTTTATAGGCGTATAAATTGTACAAAAGGTAAACCAGTAATTTATGATAAAAAAAAAATTCCCATCATTCCTTACATTTTTTTTTCTCAGATGCTTCCTCAATAAAAATTGCTCCATTTTACCACAGAACAATTAATATTCCAACAGGGTGGTGACAATTAATGACAAATGGCCACTTTCAACTGCCAGCCTGACCTTATCCCTGTGACAGATTCAAAGATAACAACTGCAAAGGCAGCCACACCTGTATATATACAAACACCTGTTTCTTTTCTGGGTTTAATAACCCTCATTTGTGATATACTTTACTATATATTTAAAAACATTCACCAAAAACAATAAATTACAATGATCTATTTCTATTCATTAAAAATGCAAAGTGCATCAATTCTCCCATTAAGTGCCCAAAAGAGTTATGTTTACTCAACACCAGTAACTCATTAACCATAAAAATTTATGTTCACTTAGAAACTTCAATTAGAAACAAATCTCTTGCATAATGAGACTTGCCTTTTAGTTATACAAAGATCATGTTGCAGCCTTTCCTTTGGGAAAAATGGCACCCGCCCTTTCCCGTCAGACCCCTCTTCACTAACCCATGGGTGCGGTTCAGTGAAAAGGGAATATTCTAAAGAGAGAAAAAAAATTCAACCCGACTATAAAGCGGCGTCAAGATAAATGAGAGAAGCAATCACAGTACGTGTATAATCAATTTGTTAAGGCAAATTTTATCATACTTGTCCTAATTAATAACTGCATGGTTGATTAGAAGGAATTCCAGAGCCCCTTTAAGGAATTTTTCAAGAAAATACAGTAGGGGTTGTTCATTTCACTGACTGTGCACAGACCCCTGGAATTTCCTTTCAGCAATGTTCGCGCCTGTTTGACCACTTTAATTGGACAAAGTTGTTGTCACCCCTCTCAATCAACCAAAATTCACTTTAAGGGGCTTGGTACACCAGTAAAGTACCTGCTAAAAGTCAATCACTGGCCGAATTGTGAGAAGGAAAAAAGATAATAGTGAGTTTGCCCAACCACAATTTAAGTATAAAATTATAAAAATAAGGTTTACGTGCAGAAAGCAGTATACTTCAAATCGCCATTTTGTTTTAAACAACACGTGACCAACTTCATTGTTTAAACCAATATAGCTGCGCGAAGTACACTTTTACTGACAGTTTTTCCACATTAAAAAAAATGCTAATTCGTGTTTTAGTAAAAGTAAAAAATGTAAAAATGTAAAAATATGACTGCACTAACTCACTGATGTGAACTTATAATTGACCTGTTAAAATGTTTTCCTGTAAGAGAAAGGAAAAATAGAACTTTTTTATTCAGTTTCTTCCGGCTTGCTATCCATTAAGAGATATAAATTTCTTCTGGATGTTGTATATCAAGTAAAGAAATGAAAATTTTTTTTTTTTCGTGTAACGTTTTGTTGTTCGACTTATTCAATTGAGTGAAAATGATAGCCCATTCAAGGTCAGGATCCCCCAAGACCTCCAAGAACTTGTCCAATACACTTCCCATATTTGGAAAGTAAACTTTTTTCTTGAGTACACACCTTTTTTTCCATACCTGCCCACTTAGGAAGTAAAAGGCCACTCTCTCTCTCTCTTTGCGGTCACTCCTCTTGTGTGAGAAACTTTCTTAACAAAATAAATTTCTAACATAACCAGACACGAAATTAAAATTCGGTGTTAAAGAGGTTATAACCAGTTTCAAGTAAAATCAATTTCCATCACAAAAATGGTCAATGGACAGGCGGGTAGAAAAAAAATTTGCATGAATCTTTTCTTGATTTGAATAATTTTCACCCTCGAATGGTTCCAGTTGTAATTCAAATGCGATTCCACTTTAATTTATGAAGTGCCATCACCATTACTTTACTCAAGCAAGCATCACATGTCATCTTAGAATTGCAAAGTTACAAACTGGTTTCTCATGTAAAAACCCACGTTGAAATTTTTATTTCTTGTAATACTCCCGACACCCAACGGGTTGCAGCACATAACGTCGCTTTGGACGTTATATTTAATTTCTTTCTTTATTGAGTTGGACATCCTATATTAACATTTGTTCTATGGCAGCTGCAATAATAACTCATCTCACGGGGTAAAACAATTCTCCGGTTAATGATTTGGTTTGTGTTCCCGTTATTTCTTCATGAAATTCTCTTCTCAAAGAGTAACCACGTGTAAAACTTTATCAATTCATGATATATATATTTTTCAAGTAGACTTATTTTTAGTTATACTTTTATCACTTACCAGAGGCTGCCATATGATAAAAGCAAAATGTTTTTCAGCATTGAGAGGCTTCTGTATTTAGGCATTCAAGGCGATATCTCATACGAAGTGAGGTGTGGCAGCCATTACTACTTCATCGTATGCTAATTTAAGAGTGGCCATTACACTTTTCTAAATTGAAACCTCAATTTCCAATCTTTACACAACACTCAACAAAGAGAGAGAAAATTCAATTTACAGGTCACACAAAAAATCAACTAAACGACAGACAAAAAATTATAACAAATCTTGTCTCAAACCGTTTAAATATAAATATCAACAGGTTTTTATCTGGCATCAATTTTTTTTCCAAACTGTAGCACCCTCTTGAAATAGGGTCAGGTGAAAAATGCCCCTCAACTACAACCTTCAATTATCTACTGAAGTTTGTAAATAAAAAAATTACTTAGGATTTTTACCAAGAGGGAATTTTTGTCTTAACACTCATTGACAAACATGGAATTTTTTTTGTTACCCCTTACTTTAAGGCACTTAAAGGTTTTGGAAAAACTTACCTCTAACTTCAAAATACATCCAACACCGATTACTATAAAAACTTCACCTCAAATGATCGTTAAGAACCAAAATTACGTCTTTTACTTGCGGCTAGAAACGGAACGTGGAGTCGAAGTATGGGCAAAACTTGTGAATGCGAGACGCGAAACGTTCTTCATCGTCCCTCCCCTTCCATGTGGTTCGTGGAACCAACGAATACTTCTAGCAGCGCCCTCCTGTGCCCAGGTGAGAGACTCACCCAAGTAAACAGAGCGAGACAATAGAACCTTTAAAAAAAATTCAAAATGGTTACCCCAATATGGGAATTTTCAAAAATCGCCACTAGGAGATGAATGATCTTACCCCAGAAGGTCAAGGTCAATTTCCAGAAGCGTTAGTGGGGGGTTATGTTACTTACTCGCAATCACACTTGTGCAGACGCTTTTCTTTAACTCAACACAACCTGGAATGAGTGGTCGAACTTTGTAGGGGATTTAATTGAGGTGTTTGTCAAGTTTCGGGTTGCAATAAAAGATGAATGATTGTGGTCAATCAGGTTTTAGGAAACATTGAAAAAATATTATTGCGATGTTTAATTCCTTTTTTGCAGGTGTTTTGGGTGTAGAGGAAAAAAAATTAGGTGAGGAAGAATTTATTACATCAGGACACAGGACATCCTTGTTAGTGGGCTGTTTAAATGGATGTGCATGGATTCGATGATGAACGTTTCGGTTTGCAAAATTCATCAATCAAAGTTGTCGACCTCCAAATCAAAGTTGATGACAATCAATCAGAGGTGAAATTTTTTTTCTCTGAAAAAATGTGACATTGGTTTCATTGATCTAAATATGAATTTTTCATACTGGAAATTCCTTGATTCCATATAGAGATGACCAAACGTGACGTCAGTTACGCGTCACGACAAGGACAGGAATGACCTCCACCAGACAGCGTGGGATGGTTCAAAACGTGACGTGAAATTTGAATCACGCTCCTCTTTTTTTTCTACTTTAGTTCATCAAATGGAGGGACATCTTATTGCCCCAATCCATAATTTGGCTCAGGGAATACTAATGGTTTAAATAGAAAAAAATAGTAAACAAGTTTTATTTTTAATTTTCGTTCTCAGTGACTCTTTATGACCTTCAATTGACCAGAGAATGGACATTTAAAAATACTTTAAGACATTGACCTCCTTCAAAAATTCACAATGGAGCTTAAACCCACGCATGCACTGTTGGAGTGTTTCTAATTGGTCAAGAGTCCATAACTCTTTGACCTCATCCACGTTAGAAAAAATAAAAAAAAGTATTTGGCCAATTAAAAGAGGCACTTAGTTCCATAGAGGTCGACAACAATCTAGAATAGGGAAAAAAATTGACAACTCTCTTCATCTTGATCACTCATAAATCCCAGCTTATCACTAAGATCATGACAAAAAGGTAAAAGCGTGGTCGACATTTCTATTGTCAGTTACTCCTCCACTTTAGCAATTAGCTTACTACGCTATATTTTCCCAGCTTCGGGCTACCATTATTATCAACAGACATACCCCTTCTTTTTTGCAGTCCGTTGCGTGATGATGTTTCTTCCTCCTCTTTTGTGGTAAAAGTTTTTTCCCTTGAATATTTCCCGTGAGTGTTGTTAGCAATTTTATGAGGCGGTATTTCATAAAAACCTGGAAAAAGAGTTTTGTATATTTGTATTGAGCTCACGGGATTTAATTATGAGAATTTGATGAATCAGAATAATTACGATTTTAGATAGGTCGATCGGTCTCGTGTTTGCATCGATTAAATTAGAAATTAATGGTTTTTCTACGGAATCGACTCTTGTTTTTCTGAAAAAAAAATAATGGGAATAGTTTAGTCATTTATTTCAATAGGTCGAACAGAAATATTCACCGATTACGAAACATTTGGACAATTTTAATGCAATCGCCGCCATTTAGGTATGACGTCTTTAATCTTAACGCTCATTGGTTGATGAGCTTATAGGTCCCCTATTGATAAAAATTGAAATCTTTAATTATTAGAGACATGGTTTGACATTTGTTTTAAGTCATCAAACTATGTAGTGTTTTGATTCTTGACCATTTTTCCCTCGTCATTCACTACTTATCAATCAAATTCCCTCTTGTCTTCTCTCCCCTTGTCAATTACATTTGTAACTGATGGTGTTTCTTCACTGACCTATAATTTACCATCTTCACCATTAAATAATCGAATTGTATCTAGTTAAGTGTCTTTCTTGACCCGAATTTCAATTTTTCATTTTCATCCAGACGTAAATAAAAACAGATACGTGGGAAAAAACGTAAATAAAAAAAAATTGCTTTATTTGAGGAATTCAGGATGAAAGTCTTAACCCCATTTACATGTGTCATTAAAACTAAGAATGTACGAATTCAAACATAATACTAAATTATTATTAAAAATTTTAAATTTCAATTATATTTAAGGCAAATCACGTAATTTTTATAGTACTACATTTTTTTTCTCTCAGAACTTGAGATACTTTTAGTTAATTACTTCTAGTTTTGCAATTGAATTAGCTTTATAATGTAATAAAATTATGTATATCTGATTTAAATTAAAATAAATAATAAGCAAAATATTCATCTTGCGTTCCTGTAATGATAAGTAAGTAGAGCACGGTAAGTTAAAGATGAAGCAAAACTCTTATGTCCCTTCAATATATTGGGGACGGTGCCTCTGGCAGCATAAGGTGGGAATCGTAAGAAAAGTAAAACACACTTGAGGCTCCACAGCCCACATGTGCATTAGACCTGAAACAACAGCCCTCAATAATTTCTTTTCACTTTAAAAATTTACAATTGAAATACAATTTACAAATTGATCAATTGCAGGTCACCAAAAAAAAAGAAGAATCTAAAAAAAGTTTATACTGTGAGAGTGGAATTTCGAAGAAAATTCTTAACTCACATTCAGAAAAAAATGATGAAAAGTGTAGTCCCACCTATCAACCATTTTTTTTCCGGTATCAAAATATTTAAGAAACATCTTTTTTACCATAATGAAATGTTTGAAAAATTTAATTGGGTTTTATAAAATTTATGATCTTCAAGTTGTATAAATTAAAATGGAGAAAATAAAAATGAAAGTGTTTGAGTTAGTTTTTTTATTTATCAGTTGAATAATTTACTTTCAACTTGTTCCTTTTTTCAAAAAAAAAGTTATAAGGAAAAGACAGACAACACCACTCAATCTATGTAATGAAACAATCATCTGTATTTTTGAATACTACTATACACTATCAAGTCAAAAAAAAAAACGTAAATTTGTTAATTGCTAATTTGCAATTTTCAAGTTTTTACATTTAATTCCCTCTATTTAAAAAATATTTTCAAAAAGTGTTGACAATTACTTGACGTTAATAACATTTGACTAAATGTTTTTCTTTCCAATTAGAGTGAAAAGTAACGTTTAAAATTAATTAAATACTTAAATACCTTCTGCCAGAAAATCAACCGCGCGTGAATGTAACTATGGCGCCATCTTGTGTGTGCGACTAAAAATAGAATCACGTTATTTATCTTCAATTTACGAGTTCACAGACCTTTAAAGCCTATTTTTATTTCCTTCGGTTTAATTAACTGCCAATTAATTACTCCATTGCGTTGATTTCATTAGAGGTACATCAACTTCATTCTAAATAAGTTAACTTTGTGATTTTCCGCATCAAAAACATCAATTTTCCAGCAATTGTAAAAGCTGTGAGAGATATGTTTAGAATAGTTTATTACGTTTTACGTTACAAAAAACATAAAGATCAATTTTCATCGTAATATACCTGATATAAGACGCCCGCACGTGGCCACGTGCATTGACACACCCATTTAGATATTTGATTATGTTTTTGTTTCTCTCATGATAGTCAAAAAGAAAAATGTAAGCTTTAAATTTTGAGGTAATTTTGAAGGGAAAAATTTTTTTTTAAAACAATTCAATAGTAGATCCCTCATGAACTAAAGGACAACATGGGAAATAAGAGAAAAATGGAATGGAAAAATTGTGTTTTGTGATTATATTAGGTGGTAACAAGATTACAGGAAAAGCCAAGTTAAAAGTTATTAAACTTAGTTAAATCAAATGTGAACTTACGACAACTGCAAATATAATTGTGCATTAAAAGAAAAGTATTGAACTGTTAAAATTTTCCACCAGATGGCTCCACTCATTAATCTCGGAAAAATAACGGCACCATCACTAATTTCTATATAAAAAACAAATATATCAACTTTCAATCAACTTTCGATTACTATCAATCTTAAAAGATAATAATTATCTTTTCTATGTCACAAGTTTTAGAAATCAACAAGCAATTAAGAACAGAAACCAATATTCTATATCGTATATTAACAAAGATGCAACTGAAACCACTTCACTAGTCAAATCACGTGGTCGAGTAAATCTAATCCAAAATCAATTACTTGGTACACGCTCTTGGTAAATTGAATGATTCTGTGAAGACAAGAAAATAAAAAAAGATAAAACATGATGGACATAGGTCTTGCACTAACTTAATTGCCAGACTATTGTTATGCATAACGTATTGGTACCAACGTATATATAAGGAACATTTTTCAGCTGTAGTTCATAACATCGAACAGCACCCTAGCACGACATTTGTTCTCAACGCCAAAAACAGGTAAAACCTTTTCCTATACTCCATTATTTCCAGACAAGCAATTCCTTGTAGTAATTCAAAATGCCTCTTGTGTCTTCACAAATCTATGAATGGAAAATTTTACATAAGATAAGGAAATTTTATTTTGGTGCAATTTTGGTCATTTACGTGTGAAGATACAAAAGGTTATTTGCCCTTGAGATGTTGTAAGTCTAAGACGAAATTGTCTTCCAATTTTCGAATCCTGTGTAATATAACTACAGGGGGTACTTGCCAAGACACAGTAGGGAAAAAATAACGGCCTTTCTTTTGATATATTATTGCTTTCTATAGTGGTTACTACAAATCACGCGTTTGTTTACATTTCAGTAAACCAATATGGCCTCCAAAAGTACCATAATTCTCCTCGTCGTGGCGCTTATGGCTGTTTGTCTTGTCGTCGATGTAACGTGCGCTAATTATCGAAAGCCGCCCTTTAACGGCAGCATTTTTGGCAAACGTGCACCAGGTGAAAAGTAATTAAACTGTCTTAAGAATTGAAATTTATTTACTTTTTCTCTCGTCAGAGGAATCAACTGCTGAGAAATTGTTTGCAATGTGCGCCATTGCTACGGATGCTTGTTCTCAGTGGTTTCCGGCTTCAGAGGCTAAGTAGATCAGGTGAGAAGTTTAACTTCGTAGAAAAAAGGATTTCTAAGAAATTTAAAATATGTGATTATGTTGAAACTTGAATTTTTTTTCTCTCTTTCTTAAGGTGACGTGTCAAATTAAGAGGAAGAGTGCAAGAGTTTTATCCGGATATTGCTCATTGTGAAGCTGATTTATTTTAAGTCACAAAAAATTTATAATATATTCACTCTTTAATGAATGAAATGAAATAAAGGCCTTCATTTGACAGTTATTTATTGGTAATTTCTTAACATTTTCATATCTCAACCCCATAAGGGCACCCGTCTGGAAAACACAGACATGTTGATAAGTATTAATAAATGTGTCACTAGACAAAAAAATCCATTAAAATTTCATAATAAAAAATGAAAAACCCACTGAAATACATATTTCCTATTATCTGTCACACGTTTCCTAGCAATATTTTTCTCTCTTCCAAAAATACACCTCTACTTAAATTACTAATTAATCCTTTTCTTTTCATCTGCAACATCCTAAACTTATCAATAGAATTCTCTTTCATTGCACAATAAATCAGGTGATTACATCTGATATCTCGACAGCCCTCATCCGTCCACTACTGAAAAGAAGCAAACAAGGTATAAAAGGGCCCTCCTTTTAATGTACAAGCAAATCACAGTTCATTTCCCATAAGGCAAAAACCATGTCACAGCCAACTCTATGTTTCGTACAGATTTTCGCCTTATTTTGCATGTTCCTCCTTACCGATGCGCAGTTCTTTGCCAAAACTTCCAAAAATGTTCCAAGAATTGGTAGAAGAGGAGATTATCAACAAGAAGTGGTAGGTAACGTTTTATTTTTACGTGTGAGATGGCATAAAAATACCAAGTTATAAAAGGGAATTTATATAAGTTGGTGATGTAATTTTTTACAAAACGAAAGAATTGCAATGAATGTTTGGTAAAGAAATTAGAAAATATTTTTTTAATAAGAAAAAACTTGATTAAGTTATTGCAGACAAACTAATCCACTCTTTTTATAATTGATGCAGTCGGAAGTGATACCTCCAGCTTTTAAACACTTATTGGCTTTCACACGTAAATTCGACACAGACGCCAATGGCTGCCTTAAACCGGAAGAACTAATTGAAATTCCTTTATTTCAAATGGCGTTTGAAAATGAAGACTTCACTCCACTAGAAATAGCTGCTGACGTCATTGAAGGTACATAACTACATAATCAAAAAATTTTATAATGTTAATTTTATTTACTAGAATATAAAACCGAAGTAGAAGGCGACCTTAAAGACATAGTGGCTAAAGTGTTAGCTGCCTCTTACGTCGAAAAGAAATAAATTTCATTCTATTAAAAGTATTACACGAAAAGATTGTTTTGTAGGTGTACGAACGGAAATTAAAAATAAAAAAAAGTTATAATCATCATATATGTCTGAACCTTACTTACCTAAATCCTGGACACCCCCCTATAAGAGTACAATTGATTGTGACGGGTACGGTGCATCTAAGCTTTTAGCAACATCTTTTCTCTCCCTAATTACATATACTATTTTCACGCACAACACGTCAGAAACTTCAACACTTCTTATTTTAGGTGTGACATGTTGGGTTGACAGTAAATGACATCACGTGGTTTCAATCACGTCACATCTCAAATCCAAACCTTTAAAAAAAGTAATAATAACAAATTAAAACATATTAGTTGTTATAATTAGAAAAAAAATGTTTATAACTTTGTTATCCTTTAATTCAATTCGTGTCCTCTACTGGGAAAAATCCAAATGATATCCCTGTACCTTTTTTCCAATTTGTGGGATTTGTAGTGCGGGTAAGTTGCATAGGATTAGTTGCTATGAAACTGTGTTGACCCAAAAATATTAGAGAGTAAACTGTCATAAGATAGTACGGACATCATTTCTCATATTCTTTTCTTCTTAATTCTTGTCAAAAAGCTTTTAGCTTTCATATTTGTTGACAGAGCAGAACTTACAAATAAGGTCAATTGGAAAACGGGTGTGAATAAAATAACAATCGTTCTATAAAAGAGTGATTTAACCAATTACATATCCTCACTTAATAAGTGAGGATATGTAATTGGTTAAATTATTGTAATAATCAATTTTTTAATATAATTTATTGGTTTTTTTTAACAACTACAATTTTAAATGTAACTGTAAGTTTAATGTAATATCTTTATGTATTTATCTGAATTGTAGCCTTAAACCCGTTAGATAAACCGACCATTTAAAAAAAAAAAAGGAAGAAAATATTATCTAATCTTATAAAATAAATTAAAGTGAATGGCAAAGAAGAAAAAATGTTTGTTTTGTGTGAAAAGGAGTGAAAATGTAAAGAAAGGATATAAATTAAACTGAATTTCGAATAATTTGTAGCACATTTATACTGGTAACTGAAGCATTAACAAGTACGCACTGGGCTAATACAGTTTGAATTCCTCATTAGGAACCCCCTTTTCTTCCTGTAGGCAGTTTTGCGGGGGCGGTGTATGTGGTGTCTCCAGGTGTGACGCGTGCGCAGGTATTTAAGGCCACGTGCGCTCTCATTCTCATCTCACCGATTCTTAGGGATGTACTAACACAACACCTGCAACTTAAAACGTTCATTTAAAAGGTAAAAATTTTCAGTTCATAAAATAAGTGTTTAGTATAAGCGCTTTTTGTTCACAATTGACCATTTTGATAAAAAAAATTTTCGAATATATTTCTTAATTAACTTAAAGGGAGTTTTCCATTGTTAAAATTTTACAGAATTGATTTTCTTTGTTAAAATTTTACAGAATTGATTTTCTTTGTTAAAATTTTAAAAATAATTGGGTAGTGAATTTGAATGAATTTTTTTTAAATTAAAAAAAAAGTTTGGATTGTTAAATCCTTTCACAGGAAAACTTTAAATAGTTAAAATGTTAAAACACGTGAAATAATTTTTTAACACTTAAAATTTAACCTTTATTGAAAGTTATTTCACTTTCAATTTAATATTTCAAGTAATTGTATACTCGGAGGTGAAATTTATTTCAAAAAAAAGAAATTGGTTACCTATGTCAATATAAGTTACGATTTTCTTTATAACTTTTTTTCCCCAATACTCATTTTGTTTTCAAATCGAGCATGACTGGATTTCGTTGAGGGAGATTTCACTCAATTTCCATTTTTTTTAACTGTAAACAAACCCCCCCCCCTCCTTCAAAAAAAAAAATCCTCCAACCACTCACCTCTTCCTACATTTTGTGCAATGCATAACAACTACATCCGTCCGTTAAGATAAAATTCAACAACTTGTGAAATATATGGAAAATATTTTTTTATAAAACATTACATACCCATTCGCCTTTCATCGCTTTAAACATAAAGGAACTCTTTAAGATTTAATTCTTACAAAGCTTTTTCTTTAATAAATCACTCCTTAAATTAACAACCCTAGGTGTGTAATTACAATTTCCAGTCTCAGAAATTGAAAAAAAACTCTCAAGAGTGAAATTAAATGCTAAAAATTCAAAATATGTCAACTCCAATGAGTAATAAAATCAACCATGAAATTCTTCCTAAACTTGTGCAATTAAAAACCGAGTCCAATATCCGAACTGTGACATCACACCAACACCCGCTACTAAAATAAAGATAAAATAAAATATTAAAAAAAAATCTATTTATAACATGCCTAAAATTGTTTTTCCAGATATCATCAAGGACAATTCATAAAAATGGCAATACAGTAAGTTACTTAATTACATCGCTTTTTTTAACATCAAAGTTCATTCTTTATTTTCCACTTACTAGTCCTATAAAATTGGAGATACCAACATCGAAATCTCTTACTTGGATTTTTATTATTGTATTGGCTATGGCGGCTACTAGCACGTACTGCATTGACGGCAAAAGATTTGACTGTCAGATGTTTTGCCGACAAACTGGATACCACGGAATGGTTGGAGGATGTAGATGCAGTTTTACTCTATTTACGTCCAAGAGATCTCTCAGTCCGCTTTCCAGTAACTATCAAGGCAGCAATGCGTTATCAAGGTTATTATTATTATGTATTGTTTCCAATACCTGCCGCGAGGTGTTGCTTGCATTTATTTAATCAATCGGAAAATTGTACGTAAAAAAAAAATCAATTTTATTTCAAATTTCGTGACCAAACGAATAAAATTTATAAAATAATTTATTTTTATAATAATAATATAAATTTATATTTATTTGATGCATAAGAATGTGATAATTTAAGTTTGGGTGGAATGACGCAGGTGTTAATGAAATCTGAAACATTCCACCTACGTTTAAGGTTTGCATTTTAAGTTATCTGACATTTTCTGGTAATTTGATATTTCCAGAGATGTAATTTTGGCATTGGACTCTCGTTTCCTCCGGAAAAAATCTTCTATGGAAACACCACGATTAAGCAGGTTTATACGTCAAAGGCCTCTTTTCGGAAACTCGCGCTTAGAAGGAAGACCATAAGGCTTATAGAGCAAAGTTTTAAAAAAAAAATAACGGAAAAATTTACGGAGGTGACTTACTTCAATTAGTAACTTTAAAATAAAAATATTTGTAAAATGTTAGACACCTTTTTCAATAAATTACAGACCCGCAAAAATATTTTTTCGACTTTTACGTTGTAAGTTAATTTATTTCAGATGTATAAAAAATTATATTTTAATCCCGCATAGTAATGGTTGTATTAGGTTTCAAAATAAAAATAAAATTGCAAAATTCTATTTTTCTTAAATTTCGTCATTTCAGACTAAACAAAACGTGACTTTTTATCAAAATATTTATTTCCCCACCCCTTCCTGTGATACTAAAAATACCTTAATTACTCCTTTAGTCACTTCTAAACAAGGTCTAATGTCAGCATCAATTATCATTATCAACTGTCTCTTACTTTAATCTTATCACCTCTAATTAATTTATTAAGATGTGTTGAAAAATGTGAAATCTGAGAAAATATAAATATAATTACAAAAATAAGTGAGTAAAATCCTTATCTTAAAGAATCCTGTTACGTACGATCACAAAACGAGATAATAAATCCTTTAGAAAACGTGACCTGTAACAGGAAAACGATGTAAGATTTGCACAAAACCTATTAGGCTACACAGTCCTCCCGTTTAAAAGTGGGTGAACGCAGGGGAATCGAACAAACGGAACTTCCGCCGTCCATGACCCACAAAGTACCGCGATGACCGGTAGCGTTGTGTGCTGTCTACTTACGTTATTGATCCAACTGGGCATCAACGTCGAAGCTCTGTCATCAAGAACAGGTTAGTTGAATTACTGTATACCTTCACAATGTTAATTAAAACGTCAATTTGATTGAGTATATTTTAAAATTTGTCACGGGTGGCGTGCATGTCGTGTGTATTTTAGGGTTACGGTTTAGGGTATTGTAATTTACACGGTTGAGTGATTAGCTTTAATTGAGATTTTTACGCTTCTTTTACACAATTTGATTCAATAATAATCAATGTCTTGACACATCAACAGGTCGGCCTTGTAAGGAAATTTTTTTTCTCGAATAGAAAAAACAAGTTCATTCGTCTTCCGGGTAGGAGAGCCGTTAATGAAAAACGAAAACATGTCATAAAAATAGGATTAGCATTATTTCTATATTTATTATTTTCATTAAAATTGATGATATATATAAAGTTAGGAAATTATATATTAATCTGACACAATTTACAAATTTTTATGTGTAAGAATTAAGTCTTGAAGGAAGTGTTTTCAAAATGTCGCTTTCAAGACATTCAAGTTTAATGAATTTTTTTCATTACAGAATGTGGTCATAGCCCATTTCGACACCGGCAACCACGCTGGATCTACAGAGCGGAGAGTAGAATTATAGGTGGCAATGAAGTGGCATCTGCAGAATGGCCCTGGCAGGTACATTGTAAATACATCGTAAAAGCACCAAAAATAACTTGTTCTTTGTTCAACTATCATGTATTCTTAAAAAAATTTCAAAATAACTTTTCCAAATAATAGGCAGTTTGAGCTTATTGTTTGTTTGTTTGTAAACAAAATTTGCAGACTTATTCAAATATAGAATCATGTCTAAATTGCAGTGAAGCTATATGGACTTTCAAAATTGACTTACAAACAACTCTTCTTATGTCAAACAGTGGCAGATAATTAAGTTATTGTTGACAGGAAAAAATGTACTTTATAAAATGGACATTTGTGATCTGTCAAGTTTGACAGATCTTTTGTCATCCAAAACAGTTTTGCAAAACCAAGGAGGTAAAATAAACACTCCCTTCAAGCTTAAGTAGCTGTAGCCAATCTTTCTTTATGAAAATCTGTTGCTAAATTTTTTCTAACCCATGCGAAGTAGAAATATATCTAGCGTATCCAATAATCCCAGAGAACTGATGAGCCTCGCTCGGTTTAAATGATATATTATTTTGTTTTCTGTGTAGCATTGATGTTTTTGGTTGAATTAATTAGTGATTTTCGTTGATCGGATGAATTAACGATCAAACCAATATAATATCTGTGTAATACCAAAAATCGGAAATTTTAAAGAGTCAAAACTTTAAAAAACCCTATTCCCATCCGAAGAACTGTTTACCTTTTGCATCCCCATAGTGAACCAGTAAACAGAGTTCAGTGGGCTGGTGAGGATGATGAAATGAGAGTTGACATTCAGAGTGTTTGAGTTGGCAGACAGGGAATAGTGGGATGGTAGTGAGCAACAGCCGCCAGTAGGAAGACAGTTAAATGAGATGGTGGGAAGACTTTGAATGTATGCTAGTGAGTGGGTTGTTGGTGTTGGTGGGTATAATGCAGTGCAGTCTGCACCCTAAAAATTGTCAAAATTAATTTTACGAGCCATCTCTTGTTCAATAGACAAAATGGCCAAACATCAGCCTTTCTTGTACTCCTGAGGTAACTTTTTTAAGCTTAACTCTGTAAAACACTGTTCTGCTGAAGCAATAATTAATTAATTGCAGGCTAACATAAATTTTACAATGTTACATTAAATTTGCATATTTCTCAATATCAGAGCATCGTTCAGAAATTAATTCGAGTCATTTAATACTTTGCAGGTATCAATTCAACTTACCCACCCTTATTGGGGATTTGTGGGTCATTGGTGCGGAGGTGTTTTGATTGATGCTAATTGGGTAGTAACTGCAGCTCATTGCCTCGTCAAGTAAGTTTCCATAGCCGCAGACGAACAAAACCAAAGTTTCCGATTAATTTCCAGGAAGCTTAGATTGGTGCAAACAAATCATAGGTGGCACTGACCTCAGTTTGTTGAGTAATTTTAGTCATGCCGACAATTTTTTTCCCGAATTTTATATTACAACAAATTTTAAAACTTTGTTTCAAATGCATTATCATAATTTATTTTTAATTTCCCGCAAGGTGCACCATATTTTCATTTCAATTCATTAATTATTCTTTCGCTTGAAAGCCTACATTTCATTTCCTAATGAAATATGATTCATCTTCAATTTAAAATCCACTCGGCTTATTTTGATGCCTAAAGCATGTAAAGAAATTTATTTTTTAATTACATTTTTTACATTCATGAGACACAATTTATATTTCGAAATCCAATTTAAAATATATGTCAAATCGTGACAGTTGGCGTAAATTGAATTTTTGATTTCAGCCGTCTGTTCAACTTCCCCTTACCGCCACTGTGGACGGTGGTAGCTGGAGAACATAATTTACACATGCAGGAAGGCGCAGAGCAACGGCGGCGGGTGAGCCGCGTCATTATTCATTCAAAATTCCGGGAATATCATCACGACATTGCATTGCTTAAACTAGCGCAGCCTATGTCAATGGAAGTTGCGGCTACCACTATATGTTTACCGCTGAGTAATGCAACAAGGAGTATGGATCTGGAGGGAGTTAGATGCATCGCAACCGGTTGGGGACAAAAAATTCAAGGTGAGAGAAATTGATTATACTGATTACTTGATAGTTTGCGCATGCTCATGAATATTTTCATTCATTACTCTTAATTAATCTTAAGCTACGTTCACACGTGTTCACAGTTCAGTAATGCAGAAAGGATCGAAAGAATTCTGGATTATGGCTTAATTGAAAACTTTATAAAACTATATACTGTGCTTTAGAATATATCGCACGCAATGAGAAAAAATTTTTTTAAAAGTGAAAAATTGCACTTTATGCCACTAGAGGGCGGCTTCTTCTAGGCACGCAATGCTAAATCATATCTGTTTTAAATATTTTTTTTTAAAAATATAACTAGGCTTTGGAAACTCCTTAACTCTCCAGAAACTTGAAATGCCAGTAGTATCAAATAAAATCTGTGATAAAGCGTATACAGGCAAATTCAAAATACCAATCAAACCGTACCACTTATGTGCCGGAAAGCTAAACGCGAGTAAAGGAACGTGCGTTGTAAGTAGAAATTTATAATTCAAAAAGTAATTAATACTAATAAAAAAATTTTTTTAAAGGGTGATTCAGGTGGCCCGCTCCAATGCGCCCTTCAAGATGGTCGATGGTTCTTAATTGGTTTAACATCATTCGGCTCTGGATGCGCTAAACCCGGTTTCCCAGACGTATTCACTCGAGTAACTGCATACACCGATTGGCTTATCGAAAGCATGAAACGGTATGCTTGAATGTGGTTATCAGGAATGACGTCTTCATTCCGGTCAAAGACCACAACACGTGGCAGCCCACGCTTTTAAATGTATTATAATAATTTATTGTTTTGATTGATGCTATCAAACTTTAATATCAAGAGTGATCAGAAGATCATCTCGAATTACGTCAGATTTATTCAAGAAACTTCATTCCTGAAAACTTTTCATTTATCTACATAAATTTATTTGTAACAGACTTTTTTTTCTGAGTAAACATGTTTTGTTGTTTGTATAAAATTTAGTTCCTTTAAACCAATAAGAACTAAACACCGAAAAGAGAAAAGAAATTCTCTTTTTATCTTCTTTTTATTACTTTTACTCAAAATTTCACATGACCTCAAATTAGATTAATTTAAAAGCATTTGCGGTGGACAATGCTGGGTCCAGATTCGTCGTATTCTTGTTTGCTGATCCACATCTGTTGGAAGGTGGACAAAGAAGCCAAGATGGAGCCACCGATCCAGACGGAGTACTTCCTCTCAGGAGGAGCAATGATCTTAATTTTCATTGTTGATGGAGCCAGGGCTGTGATTTCCTTCTGCATACGGTCAGCAATACCAGGGTACATGGTGGTACCACCAGACATTACAGTGTTGGCGTACAGATCCTTACGGATATCAATGTCGCATTTCATGATGGAGTTGAAGGTGGTTTCATGGATACCGGCAGATTCCATACCTGTGAGCAAGAATCAATATTGAGTATGGACAAGAAA
>JAQGAS010000547.1:0-44618 GCA_034686365.1 Pachymerium ferrugineum | reverse complement strand
AAGTCATTGAAATTTTACTAAAAAATTTAGTTTATGCAATGAACCGTGCAGTGAGTACTTGGAAATTTCTCCTGTAGTCTTAATTTTAATTCATTACTGGGGAAATTTTCTTGCGCTGAATGTGCGACATTACGCAACGATACGTTATTAAGGGAGAAATTTATTACGACGGTTGAGTGAATGCTCTTCGGTGATGTTTGTTTGATCATAACAAGTTTGTAATTGCAATTTCACATCGTCTTAATTAAAATATAAAATTTTCGTTGACCAGAAAATACAGCTGGCGCATCTATTTAAGGGTGAATAGCTTCTTTTCAATGAGGTCAAATCCCTTAGGAAAGGGTAAGTTTTCGCGGAACAAAAGTAAACAAGAAACAACACAACGGGAAGTCTATTAACTGCAATGTGAAACTTTTAACCCTGAGTTTATTACGTAGATGTTTCTCCGGTGATTAGTTTAACTATGACCGGTAAAACATCTGTGTGTAAATACTCGGATCCGTCATCTGTCACCGAGAAATTGTTTACGGTTCAATGGATCATCACAGCGTGCCAAAGTTAAGGCAAAAATTTGTTCGGTTATGATTGATCATTAATAACTCCGTAATTTAAGTCGCTGTAATCGCTCAGTTATTCCGTGGATGTTTCGCCGGTCATGTGATTTTTATTCATCACCGGTCCAAATATCCACGTGATAAAAGTACGATCTGCAATCCGTGAAAACAGTCATCGCAAGACGATTGCGATACTTTTATTCTTTAGTAACGTGAAATTTAATGATATGTCCAAGTTTTTTATGTTACGTGTACGATGCTCTGTGATGATTTGATTTATCAGCACTGGTTATTATACACGCGATATACTGATACGTGCTACTTGTCATGTAGCGTTTCTACCGTTTTCGTTTGTTACGTGGATATTCGGCGGTTATGTATTGTTTTATCATCACCGGTCCGTAGTATCCATGTGCTAAACGTTGATATATGTCAACTGTTACTTATACTCATACTCGGAAGTTTAAAATTTGTGCGGTTGAAATCACAAGGAGAAGTCGAGTGGTTGATCGTTAACTGTTTTTAAGAAAATGTTTTATTTCAACCCTTTCATCAAATTTAGAACCTCTTTAATCTGCGTTTATTACGTACATCTTTTTCTTCTGGTGATTAATTGTACTTATTACTGGGAAAGAATGTACGTTACTAAATGCACGTGTGCTGTACACCTAACTTTATTCTCAACTTTCATTATAAAAAAATTATTTCGATAAACTTTACGAGCGATTACATCACCAAGCGCAATTGAGACGTTCTGTTATTCCGTGGATATTTCACTGGTTATGTTTATTTACAATCATCACCGGTCCATATATCCACGCAATAAAAGTACTGACAAACATCACCGTCTGCATTTCAAAAATATTCAGTTCAACTCACCGCCAGAGAAGTGTCAAAGCTATATTTTAATAGTGAGTGTATTTTTAGAGTCATGTAAATATTGATCGCACGACTAGATTTACACTCACTCTCTAAAACGAGCTGACTAATCTTATTTTCGAAATTGGAGTTATCAATGAATGGAATTTGAATTTAGAACTTGCGATTGTGGCGCGGATGCTCCTCAGTGTTGTCGTTGTTTAATCATCACTGGGGAGGAGTATTCGCGCAACAAACGGAAGAGACTAGCCACCACTTAGCAATAAATGCAATAAATATATGTTGATAACTACTGAAAAATGCGTGCGTTTTATTCGTGTATGTTTCCCTGGAGGTGCTTAATTTGTATCATCACAGGAACATCCACGAGATAAATGTCTGACAGACTTTCGTCATATTTTTTAATTTCATTCTGAATAACGCTTTAATGTTCAGTGTTTCGTGGATCTTTCCCCCGGTGGTTATAATTTTTTCATCATCACCGGTTGAAATATTCATGCAGCAAAAGTACGATTTCATTAGTCAATCGCAAGTTTGAAATTTAACTAAAATGTTTATCCAGTGAACCGTGCCGTCAGTGCGTGGAAATTTATGAAACTCACACGTTAGATTGGTCACGTGACTTACAGCCTGTGTACGTATATTTGAACACCACCGGCTGTTAGTCATGTGACAAAATCACGTAAACGTCATCCATTGACATTTGTAGTTGTTTCGTGCAATTCCCTCCGGTTTTGTAATTTTTTATCATTACCGAGACGGAAAACCACGAAATGACAACATGGAACAGCATCAATTGGAGAATTTTTTGATCGTTTCTGAACATATCCCAGACCAACACCGAGTTACCCACGAACAGTTCACTTTTTTTCATCATTTTGAAAATTTTGCTATTTATTATTACAATTTATGGTTGATATGTAGATACACATCCGTTGTTTTGAGATATATCTAACACCGGGATCTTTATCTACATATCAAACGTAAATTATATTTTCAACAAATTTTGCATTATTATTTTAAGGTACAATTTTTCAGCTACAAGACGTCAGTTTTGACCTAATGAAACTTCAGTTTGTTATGTTACGTGTCTACTCAGTGTTCGTTGTGATTTGACACAACCATCACTGGACGCTAGCCACGTGATAAACACACTTATAATTCGCCACTCCTGCTTACATAACATTTGTTACATGGATATTCCACGGTTTATGTATTCTTCTATCATAACCGGGCCGGACTATCCATGTGCTAAACGTTAAAACAATCACCGGTATGCTGCATAACTCAATTTTGCGTTCTAATGTCAATTTTGGTTATTATTCACTACTCAATTCAATTACCATTTTTCACTTTTTGTTGGTATTTTAATTTGATCACGAGATAAACTTTCACCCGATAAAAATTTAACAATATTTACATGGATACTTTCTAGTTAAACGTTTTTACAATCATTACTTGTCATTGTCCATACGACTATCATTAAAATACCAGCTGGATGTAATTTCACGACTATTTAATTGCAGTTTCACATCATCGAAATAAAATATGACATTTACGTTGTAATTCAAAAGTGTAAAGAGCATCTATTTTTAGGTTAACAACTTCTTTTGAAAAAGGTCAGGTCCCCAAGGAAAGGGCACGTTTTCCAGGAATAGAGGTGAAGTCATCAACTTAACTGCATTTTTCCAATTTCCTCCTCACTTTTGAAAGATAAAGGAAGCGACCAGCACGGTACTCTCAACTTAAAAAATCTTATCGTTGTTTCGTGGATACTATTTGGGTAATGTATTAATTTATCATCACCAGGTAGTTGAGTCCACGAAATAAATCTAAGAAAATAGCCGCCTACGTTAACGGTACTTTTCATTGTTTCAGGTTGTATTTTTAAGTCGAACCGGCAAAAATGTACTTGGTAATGATTTCTTAACTAAACATCACCGGTACAATTTTTGTCCGATTTGATTTAAATTTAGTCACCGAATTTATAGAGAGATTAATTGCTGATCATTTTAACGTTTGTTTGTGACGTGGATAATTCCCTGGTTGTGTGTTTTAAACTATGACCGGGAAATCGTCCAACGTGTCAAATATACGGTACACCTTCTCAGCAGTATATATATTAATTAATTTTTGCACTTTGTGTAGTTGATAAGTGGATGACTATCCGGTATATGTGGTGATAGATCATAACCGGGCAGAGCATCCACTTATCAAATGCATAATCCAATATTATTGAGCGCATGCGCAGTTGGATATTAAAATGGAGAGGACGACTTGTTCGATCTAACTTTACAGAAGACGATTGGAAAATAATAGTCACAATATTCACTAAATTAATATTAGAAATCAAAATAACTTTATAGAAACTAAATGCGACTTAAATCTTAATGACTCACGTGCAGTTATTGCGTAGATGCTTCCTAGGACTGTTTATGTTATCAGCACTGGGAGGCATGTGCGCGATAAATGTATGGGAAACTCAACTTGTACCGTACGAGTTTACATAATTAGAAATAATACTTAGAAGACCATTTACTGTATATTAGTAGTGAGTGTGTTTCTTCGTGTCAAGTATCTATAAATCTTGACTAGACTTACACTTACCGTTAAAGCAGTTTATCCCTACGGTTTGAAATAAAAGTCAGTGTATGGTACTCAATAGTGGTGCTATTGAGTTTGTTGTATTACGGATCAAAAATGCTTCTACTTTCAGGTAGTCTGCACTGATGAACAAGCCAAAGAAAAACTCAAATTTCCCACAAACAGATGAAATATGACTGGAAAAACTACAACCAATGACAACTCGGCGAATAAATACGTCACTCTTTAAAAAATAAAATTCATATCACCTTTTAGGTCGAAACTGTATGCTACATAACATGTATTTTCGTAATAAAAGAAAATCTAATCGTTTTTATGCCTAATTGGTCTCATTAAACTGCGCATATACACGACGCACAATTATGCCTTCCGTTTTCTATAGGGATCGATCTCAAAAATTGACTGCCGATGACGTCACTCCTTCTCAAGGCCCCTTAACCGACTTCCCAATTAGTGACATCCCTTCGTCAGACACTGCTACCATTCCTATTGGTCAACTCCATCTCTCTCGGAGAACTTTTAAAATGGCGGCCAAGAGCACTACAGTATCCAAACCCGCTGCAGCATCCACATTGGAATCAATGGATAAATTAACTAGCAGTACGCTCAAGGTGTGTGCATTTTGTTTTTCAACTGTTCAAAATTTATTTTCTTCCCCTTTTTAATTTAATATATGAACTCTAGGATAATGAACTATTCTGATTGATGCGGTCATTCGTTTGTTACTAATATAAGCACGTTTTTTTTTTTTTCTTTTCCAAACAGAGGAACCCCAAAATGGAGCTAAGTAAAGCTGACTTGCTGAAACTCCTCAGTTATCTAGAGGGGGAGCTGCAAGCCAGAGAAATAGTTATAGCCACATTAAAGGTAAAATTATCCAAATTGTATGTTATAAAGATAAGATTTTTTTTTTTTTTATATTGGGTTTTGTGTTTAAGGCTGAAAAAGTGAAGCAACTCCTTCAACAAGTAAAACTAGGTGGTTATAATATGGACAATCCAATCGTAGCTCTACAAAGAGACGCTTTTGCTGCTTGTAGTCCAGGGTTTGACGAGATGGCTGTAAGGGCCATATACAGCAATCAACTATTAGCATTGGAAACGCTGATTGATGCACAGAGATGTGCTCATTATCAAATGAAGGACCAAATGGGTAAAGTAGAACAACGACATGCCAAGGTTGGACATTTAGAATTTTTAAAGATGCAAAAAAGTGACTATGGAGGTCATCCTTTAAGGTTTTACAAGAATTAGATGACGAGAAATGTAAACACGCTCACGATACAGCACAAGGAGATGATGTAACGTATTTGCTAGAAAAGGAACGAGGACGACTCAAACAAGAAGTATTGCACTATAAATTTCAAAATTTTTACATCACCAATTTTTATTTCAACTTTTGTAGGTGGAGCTAGAAAGACAGCATAATAAAAAAGTGGAAAAAGAAATGAAAAAAATAGCAGCTATACTAGAACAAGAGCGAGCAAAACAGAAACAGATAGTTCTTCTCCTTCTAGCAGAACGAAAACGCATAATTATTAAATTGCTAGAAGAACGGCAGCGGTGCTTAGAATTGGAAAAGGTATAAACCATAAAAGAAAAAAAATTCTCTAATCATGTTTACATCAACAATTCACGTGTCAAACCAGATACTACAGCTAGAGAAAGGTCGCATGGCCGACATGGTTGATGGATTAGAAGAGGAGAGTCAGAAATCATTACAAATGGAAGCTGAACTTGAACAACAACTCGCCCTTTTCGAGGAAGAACGAAATCGATTAAAAGAAGCCATTGCAGCAGAGACAGATAAATCTGCCAAACTACAAGACGTTAATCAATGTCTTGCTCTAGAGGTTCAAACTTTGAAGCAAAAAACAGTAGAGGGACAAGATGCAGGTCAAAACAAACACAACCAAACCAATTATTTCCCCACTCAATAATGAATTTCCTTTAGGCTCTTGTACACCAAGCTCACAAATTAGCCGCACTGACTTTGGCATCTCACCGGATAAACCAAATGCTAGTGCTACTTCCAAACAAACTGTTCCTCCAACTCCACCCTCAAAGCCAAATTCTGGCACAGCTATTAAATCGGCAGCAGGTATATATTTTTTTTAAAGATTCACTGCAATATTGAATTTACCCCTATTGATTTTCCTTAAAAGGTTCCCCAGCCACAGCTTGCACTCCTCCGCGTGTAGTGAGTCGGGTGCAGAAGGTGATTGCAGCAGTAGACGACAAACAAAAAACAGCTGAAAATGCTACACCATCACAGATTGGAGGCACGAAAATTGTTCAAAGTGCAGTGACACCTGGTTTAACAGTTACCTCCAAACCTGTTCAAGGACCGGTACACAGCGTAGCATGTGCACAGCGTACCGTGTGTAATGCTTCAGAAAAACCCAATAACTTAATTGGACAAGTCGAAAAGCCCACGCCAAATCCCAACGCTGTGGGTAATAAAATATTTGCTGCTGGCAGCAAATCACCATCTGCAAGTCCGACGACTCCGCCAAATACCAATCAACCACCGCAACCTCCGAAAAAACCTGTAGCCGTTGTTCGAGGAACACCACCACCTGTACCTCCGAATAAACCTATTTTGTTGGCTCAAGCCAGGGTTATCGGCGCAAGGAGTGTAGAAGGTGATGGCAAGTTGACGAAGCCTGGAATGAAATTGACCAAAGACAAGATAGTAGCTCGATCAACTGATGCAAATGATGCTGTAAAACCGAGTGCATCAGAAGGGGGACAGGTGGGTTCGCTTCTTCCGCCGACTACTAGCATGGATCTTCTAGGGCAAGAGTTGGCAGATTTTCAACAGTTGTTAGTCTCTATGGTCAATGGGAAGGGTATCGAAATGCTGTCTGCTGATCAACTCACTTCTCACACTTCTGAAAATACTAGTTGAGAAAATGAATTCCAATTAGCAGTGAGACCAATGAAAATCAGCATTAACAGTTGCATACATCGTAAGCAAAAAAAAAAAAAAAAGCTACTTCACTTGCCATTCAAATATTGCAATATGAATAACGGTTGATACTTATTGCAACACTTTTACTTAAATGTAATGGATTTAATTTGAATTACATTACCCAATAAATCCAATTAGCCTAGTCAAACCTGAGTAGGTTTGACTAGTTCGATCTTTGAGGACTTTCTAAGTACTTCTTCAAATTTCATGCTTTGGTGTTAGCATAATGGATAGGCATAATCAAGCAGTCCCGAGACTTAAATATTTATTAAGTCTGAATTAGGTTGTTGATAAACACTCAAGTGTTTTCTGAGATTAGTAATACTTATAGATAATTCAGAGGTCATGCATTTTAACATTTCAAGTATTTATTAATTTTCTTACTATTTTTAAGCTCACTTTTAAGATGAAACTAAAAATATCATTGCAGTAATATATATTCAGGGTTGGATTAGAGAGTCAATTAACTTCATTAATGAATCTCATAGGAAATAAGAAATTCTAGACGCCACTTCATGAACAAGAGCCTCTATTAATAAAAACAGAATAATAAACTCTTCCATTTGACATTTCCACTGTAATATTATACACATACACACATCATAATTCTAATACGCGTCCAAGCTATTTATAAATAAAATTAGCTTATGTCCTAGTCAAACACAACATCACAAAATGAATTCATATTCTGGGAATCATATTGCAGATTTGTTGGGCAAGTTAGATAAATTGAGAAAAAAAAAATTCATTACATTTGAAGGCAGTTTGATGTTGATAGTCATGAAATATTTATTTGTAATATGCATGTTGCACGCTTCTGCTGTTTTATCTATTTTTAGTTCATATTTTCCCCCTTCATTGCTTTAGTTTTATCTGTATGCATGATATTTTTATTTGACAGCTGTATTTATAATTTTATTTTCATCTTGTCATTGTAAGTTATTTTATAATTGTCACCAATGGTCATTTTGTATTAGGTGATTAATATTTTTTAATAAATATTTTTTTTTTTTGTTTTAAATCTGTGCATGCTTGTGTTTGTTATATATAGACATTTTTTTTTTCTTTTATTATTTTACTTTTCTTTAGGTTGGTGTAGCATCTTGCCCCTTTCTGGCCTTCTTGCTTATTTTACAATTTTTAAATCAACATTGAATTTAGGACATTTGTTATAAAAATGTAGATGCAGGTATTTCAGGTAAGGGAAGTGGATAAACGTGTCTTAAGTTTAGTTAATCTTTACACTGCTAATAGTGATGTGGTAATTGAGCTATTACTTTTTATTTTTGCAGGTGGCTGCAAAATGAATTTTTCAAATTTGTTCGAGTTAGAACACTAATGACCTTCAGAACCATTTTTCTTGGCAACCGTACGTAGCAATTTCTCACCTTTTTGTAGAAAATAGTCGTACATTGGGTAAGAAAATTTATAAAAAAAATTCCAATTTAAAAAAATTATAAAAAAAATGGCTTAAATTTTTTTTTTTTTAGAATGTAAGCTAATTTTTAGTTGTACAATTTCATTGTAATTTCAAATGAAATAAAATGTTTGGTGATCGATGTTCTTGATTTCCACATAGAGTTTATTTCATTTGGCAATCTTTACAAATTTCGCTATGAAAAAACCAATTGTTTGGCGGAATGGATTTGTGAATTCTTCCTCAAATCGAAAATCAAACCTTTGTAGTAAGTTCAGTTGATTTTGGGAGAGTGTAGTGCCTGAAAGGCCACTACAACCCAGGTAAGGAGACTATAACAAGTAAACACAGTATGGAGTCATTGACGTACTTGAGAAATAATATAATACCTGTGTTGCCAATTGAAGACATGGAAATGTGTTCAAAGCCCATTCAACTATCCGTTCGTTTTCAGCTAAAGTGACAGTGCAGGTACTATAAACAAGGGTTCCTCCGACTTTCAGGAGTTTGACAGCCTGAAATAGTTGATCAAAACCGAATAAACCATAGTGTCTTGGGGGATTTATTATTTAGCATGCAAATGTAAAAATTGCTTTGACTGGATATGGATTTTGAATAACCTACAGTGTCAAATAGCTTTCTTTGTAGTGGAGGGTAGGATTTAATTTGAGAGACCGACATTTCAATACGGAATTGAGGTCGTTGTCCCAACCCACTGCATGGCGCATCCAGTAAAATTTTATCAAAAGTTTCTGGTTGGAAAGGCGGAGATTCAGACCCTTCAAGAAAAATCAAAAGCGATGAAAAACTCCAAACTTAAGTAGAATATTATTCTACCTATCTCTGCATTACAAGCTTTGGTAGAATCAAAAATAAACACTTTGATATTTGACAAACCAAATTTAGTTGCATTTGCAATGATTTTGTCAATTTTATTTTGAGTTTTATCAAGGGCTAGGACTTTCCCTTGATTTTTCATCAATGTTGCCAAATGAACAGTTTTACCACCTGAAGAAGTAGCAAAAGAAAGTCAGTAATAACAATTCCACGCACTGATTAAATCCTATACCTGGAGCTGCACACATATCCAATACAGAATCATAAATTTGAGGATTTAACACATGACTGCACACAATTGAGGGCAAGTTTTGCAGAAAAATAAAATCCAAATTGGGAAAATCCAAACTAGGACACTTGCAGACTGGTTCTGTCATTTTAACCGCGATACCTCTAACAAACATAAATCCTTTTGTCATCCAAAAGAAAGAACCATTTTGAAAATTTTTCACCTGAGATTTTGTGTTGTAAAAATTTCTTTACGGCTTAATCTTGTCATCCCATAGCCGATAAATATCTTCGCCCCCTCAAACTTTTTAGTTGCGCCTTTTAAACATTTCCCTTTGACATCAACATACACTGACACCATTTCGTCAGCTTTTAAATCAGAAGGTGCTGCCAGAACTCCTGGAGCAAAAATATTTGCCCCGCGTAGAATTGCAGAACCACATCTGACATCAACTATAACCTCAGGATAATTCTTTGGTGAATTATTATTGTCAGTTTGAGGTGAAGGAATTACCAAAACATCATTTAATGGTGGGAAATGATGCACTGTAAACACATTTGGATAATCCTAGTTATTTTAAAGAATTAAGCAAACAAAATAACAGTTTACTCAGATTATATAATGTACCTCACTAAGAAGTTCTTCTAATTTCTTTTGTGCGTCTTCCAAACACATTTTATTAGTGTTTACTCTAAGAATAGTATTACGCGGAGGAGTGTGTAACCATTTTACAAGTTTGCAATAAAACTGGAATAAAAATGTTTTAACTTATTTTTTCAAAAGTAAAATAGAGCAATCGTTTACTTCCTTGTCTCCCAATTCATTTCCCAAAACGTCCTCCACTTCTCTATGACTAAAATACAGATTTCCCAACACATGTTTTCCTTCCAAGGCGGCCATTATGCTTACTCAACCACCGACATTGCCTGCCCATTGGCGCCATCTAGTATCCAAAATTTGTTCTAAATAGTTAAATGCGATGTTTATGGGACAACAACTGTTGTTTCCTTGGTACTATTTTGGGGGTGAAGGCGAACAAACTGAGTGAAGTGACTTCCCCGTCTGTGATATTTTCTTTACAAAGTGATTGAAGAGGACCATAAACTTCTAACACTCTGAAATTCTTGTAAGTTTCTTTTCAAGAAATCCATGTCAAATACCAATACGTTAAGTGACGCCATGTTAGGAAGAAAAGATAATTACAAGTTCGCAAACATGAGCAGTGATTCCCCTCAGACTGGTAACGACATGAAATCGAAACCATCGTTCGGTACGGAATTTGATGATTTCGCTAATGACGCCTCAAGAATAATGGAAGACTTAAGTTTATTTGAGGTCCCATCTAGGGAACAGTTTTTAACTTCAGGTACACCGAAAAGATCAGACACCTCTGCCAGTGAGGATTTTGTCAAGAAAAGAGATTTATACTTGGCTCAACTTAACCCAAACCAACCCTATGGAGTTCACGCAACATTATCAAAAGGAATTATAGGAGATGATGGTTTATACGCTAGTATAAAAAATCATAGACAAAACAACCAAATCGTGTCACCTGATAAAATGAGTCATGCCCTGACCAAAAGCGCGACCAACGGCGCAGGCGGGAATCAACATGCACCGATCGATACTCAAGAAAATCTGTTTATCGCCCGACAAGCGGCCAATCCCTCACAGAATATTCTCTCTTCTACCAACCGGCCATTGTCACCGGCTTTGTACACAGGAACAGTAAGTCGGACAGATTTAGTACGGGACAAGATCCCATCTTGTGTAGCTGCCAGCGATCAAGGAAACATTCATTCTCCTTTTCCTTACGTATCTGTCAACAAACCACCGCGAACCATTCATAACCCCAGTTCACTGACTCCAAGTCCGCGTTCAAGTGTTAGTGGAGTCTCCAGCCGAGAATCAAATTTCTGTCCGCCGGTTCACCCTCCTATTTATGAACCCAGACAGGCAGCTTACGTTGTAAAATCTCGTGAATTGGATGCTGGTGGAAGATTTGGGCTTCCTCCTGTGATGGAGAAACAATCGTACGTGATGCGGAGTTACAACTCCAATGTGATGGAACCGAATCACAACGTTGGGTCGAATAATTACACTATTCCGGCAAAGATTCCCATCGAAGAGAATGCATACATTCCTATGAGTAAACGATACATTCCCACGAGTGCAACTTACGAATTTAAGAAATCGCCCGTGCCAACACCCTCTGAATGCAAACCATTTACAGCCACTTTGGATCGCACATATTACGGTCCTAATGAAACGCAGTTAGGTGAAAGTTCATCGGTCAACACCGAAAGTCTTAATGAAATGTTTGACAAAATGGGGGTTCAGACCGGTCACTGCGAGCCAATTCAACATTCCATGATGAACAAATCCAATTCCCTATCCAATATGGGCAGTCCCAAAAAAATCAATCAGATAAACAATGATGATAGAGAAGATGAGGAAGAGGATAGGCTCGGAAGCAATAATAACTTATATAAAAATGGTAGCGCACTTTATAGCAAAACTTTGTTGCCATATAGTATAACACCAGCGAGACCATGCGGGCCAAGCGAAGCTGAGAAAAAAATAGAGGCACTCACTAAACAACTTGAAGAAGAAATGGAAAATCAACCAGATGGAGATTATTTTGGTATGTAAATGTTACTTATTATAAATTTAAAAAAAAGTGGCCTAGTAAGAAAGTGTTTCAGGTATCAGCCAAGACCACTCCTTGTTTATTTCTTTTCTTTCTTTTTTATTTTCTGAGAGTGGGGAGGGAATGCATGTCACTTATCTTTTAACCACGCCAGGCGACCTATTCTGAGTTTGGGAAGCAGCTCAATTTTTAAATCTAGTACCGGTAATAAGGTTTTTTCCCTCACATTGCACCCATGTCTGCAGTTATTTGTAAGTTACTTCCATGTGGTTGACATATTTATATATGAAATGTCAGATATTAGTCTCTTATCCGATTTATACTTTGATATAGAATTACAAAGACCAAGAAAGGTCAGTGTAACTTACATTTAGAAGATCTAGACACAAGTGTAAAGTTCAAGCGAGTTTACTATTACACTATAACAGTTAATATAGAGTTACATGACAGCTTTATACAAAATAGCATCGCGTGATACATTTTTATTAATATCTCATGAGTAATATCCTGCTTTTTATTAAATTTATTGAACTTATAAAAATTTCATTTTAACTACTGCTGCAGTATACTGTCCATCGCTTTAAACTCTGTCAGTAATGTAGTGATAATAATCTAAACATACTATTTATCTATGTTGGTGTGTCACTGTCACTGACAGAGAAGGATTATCACAGTGAAAACATCTACAAAAGACAGGAAATATAATGGAGTAAAACCATCCAAATATTTTAAAACGGAATGAGCTCCAACTTGATTGTAGTACTAGGTACCTGGGAATTTGGATCAAGCTGTGTGAAGTACTTGGGAGAGGAGGGATAATGTGAGAGAGTAATTGTTAAGAGGGTTGTTGGATACCTGAAGTAACTGCTCCTACTTGTAGCCACCTTAGGTAGCCTCTTTTTTGAATGGGGACAAAGTAATTCAATGCCAAGTGTGTAAACAACTTTATGGCTGTATAAATAAACTAAATTTTTATACAGTTTTTATAGTGTAAATGAATTTAAATCCCAACATTTCTATTCAGCTATAAATTTCTTATTATTATTGCTGTCGTAATTTCAGGTGTGTGCCACACATGTGGGGAGAAAGTTACAGGCGCCGGTCAAGCGTGTCAAGCAATGGGAAACCTCTATCATACAAACTGCTTCATTTGCTGTTCTTGTGGCCGAGCACTGAGAGGAAAAGCTTTCTACAATGTGCATGGAAAAGTGTACTGCGAAGAAGACTATTTGGTAAGAAAGTAGAGAAAACATCACTAAAACCTAATATTTTCTTTCTTCTTATAGTATTCAGGATTTCAGCAGACCGCTGAAAAATGTGCCATATGTGGTCATTTAATTATGGAAATGGTATGCAAACTGACTTTTACAACTGGCTATAAAACCTCTTAATCTTAAATGTTTTTCCTCCTTAAAGATTTTACAAGCAATGGGCAAGTCATACCATCCAGGTTGTTTCCGCTGTTGCATTTGCAATGAATGTTTGGACGGTGTTCCATTCACTGTTGATGTTGATAATAAAATATACTGTGTAAACGACTATCATAGGCAAGTGTTTTAACGAGAGATTTTGTTATCCTAACTTTTAATTTAATAAAATTCTCTGTGAGCAGCACAAAAATTTTGGGTGCTGGGGGATGATTTCCTTAACTCTTCCTCCTTGCTCTTTACAGAGTGTATGCGCCCAAATGTGCTGCGTGTGGGAAAGCTATCACTCCGGTAGAGGTATCTACACTTAATTTGACACTTAGTTTGGAACAATTACCCAGAGTTGTGTGTGGTAACATTTAAAGACAGAAAAATATTATCAAGTTGTTTTAAATGTTTTTTTTTGCTATTTTATTTTGTCGTGGTCAGTCAGCTTAATTGTATTTTTTAATTATTTTTTAATTATTTTTACTAATGGTGGTTGTGTACTAATTATGCTGTACATGTTTGGAAGTAATTGTTTCACGGTGTCATTACTTTTTCCTGACTATTTTAAGTACACTCACAAGTTATTACTTTGGCACAACTTTCTCTCTATTGGCTGTGTGGTTTCCTTTCATTTGCATATTACAAATAGTTTTTACTGGGTGCTCATTTGTCTTTGTCTATGTAGGGGACAGAAGAAACCGTTCGTGTAGTGTCAATGGATAAAGATTTTCATGTGGACTGTTATGTATGCGAGGTAATATTAACATATATAATACACTGAGAATATCTAATTACACAAACTTTCTCAATCTTTTAGGATTGTGGTATGCAATTAACGGATGAACCTGATAAACGCTGCTACCCAATGGAGAGCCATCTTTTATGTCACACATGTCATGTTGCTCGATTAGATTCTGGTGATGTTTTCCCTCCACCAGTACCACAACGCTCTTTACAGCTTAGTGATTTGTAGAGTAACTGCTCATAGGCAAACTTTTTGAATAACCTGTACTTAATTTTTTAATCATTTTTTCATTGTAATTTATTAGCTGCTTATTTACTATATAGTTTACTTAATATATGTAGATTGTTTCTTTTTGTATTTTTATAAAGCAGCTATCAGGAATTTGCTATGATGCATTGTTTTTGTATATATCGGTAGTTTTGAAAGTTGCTGTTTTTGAGAATACAAAGTATCCAATTGATGTTAGTTTACTACATTTCTTTAAATGTTTTAGATTATTAAGCAATGAATGGAATTAACTTGTGAATGATGTTGTGCATGGAATTTTTAATTCCGAAGCAAAAAAATTGTTTGAATTGTTTTTTAACTTTTGAATATTATGTAGAGGTTGCTATAAATTCTAGAACATTGTCTTAATAAAAGTTACATTAAAAAAGACCATTTTTTTACTTTCCATTTACACAATAGAATTTTAATTAACTTGAACACATTGTGAAATGTTTTTCTTAGCACACAGCTGTCTAAATTAATTACTATTGTGCTGGAAAATCAATTAAAGAAAACTTGTTGATCAATACAGGAAAAACCCAGTAATGTTGCAACCTCTGGCGGTTACTAATTGAACTACAAAGCTGTGTATAAATGGTGTTGGTTGCGTACTGGTGGTTAGATTTTCAAGCATGGCCAGTGCGGTTATTCAACATATAGTATTGATTACAGTGTTTATAATCGAATCTAGTCATTCCAAAGAGGGTTGTGGATGTGGTTCGAGTCTAAATCGGCAGACTGAAGGAGTTTGTGAGAAGGGGGATATTTTTCTAAACATTCATACCCCACCATCCACCAAAACTGATAAACGGTATGATAAAAGTGACATGGTAAAATTAGATGGTGGAAAATTTGTGATGGGAACTGACACGCCAAAATTCGTAGCTGATGGAGAACACCCTGCAAGGACTGTGTATTTGAAACCATTTTATATTGATAAGTATGAAGTTGATAACGAAAAGTTCGAGTTGTTTGTCAACTCTACAGGATATGTAACAGAGGTAAAATATCCGAAGAAATATCAACTTTCTTTTAGTTAAATTTCACCTAATTTCTGTAGAATTTTGTAAAATTAGGCGGAGAAATTTGAAGACTCCTTCGTTTTGGACATTCTACTTTCAGAGGAAGTTAAAAAGACATTAAAACAAGCGGTAAGTTTAGAGATAAAAGGTATTCCCATCAAATAATTAATACTGTAATGATTTTCGAAAGGTGGCTGCAGCACCATGGTGGGTACCAGTAAAGAATGCTGACTGGAGACGTCCTGAAGGACCAGGATCGTCTATACATTCAAGGTATTACTCTAATTTCCATTTAGTAGACATTTCATAATTTCATAATAAAAATTAAATATAGAATGGATCATCCAGTCATCCATGTCTCCTGGAATGATGCTGTTGAATATTGCAAATGGCGTGGAAAGAGACTTCCCACTGAAGCAGAGTGGGAATTTGCATGTAGAGGAAATTTGAAAGGAAGGTAAATATCAGATCATTTCTAATATTATGAAATTATTTCCTCTTAATAACCCTCTAACCTATAATTCAAATAAAAAATATAAAACTAAGAGTTCCAAACATTCATTTTAGGCTATATCCTTGGGGAAATAAATTAATGCCAAAGAACAAACATATGACAAATATTTGGCAAGGGAAATTTCCAAATGAAAATACAGCAGAAGATGGCTATGTAGGAACATCACCGGTGACCGAATAGCAAAATAATGAGTAAATGAAAAAGCAATTTTTAAACGAAGTTCTCAACTGATTACAGGTAACTGCATTTGATGAGAATAAATTTGGTTTAAAAAATATGGCTGGAAATGTATGGGAATGGACAAATGATTGGTGGACAACAGAACATTCAAACAAATTCCAGCAAAACCCAGTAAGACCACAATGAAATATAAAAATTATGATTAACATTTTAAAAAAATTCTTTAGAAAGGCCCATCTGGTGGAACAGATAAAGTAAAGAAAGGGGGATCATACATGTGCCATGAAGTGAGACGACTGTTCATTGCAGGATTTTAGAAATTTACAGTGTATGATTTATTCGCAGGATTTCTGCTATCGCTATCGATGTGCAGCGCGAAGCCAAAATACACCTGACAGTTCAGCGAGTAATTTAGGATTCCGGTGTGCTGCAGATGTGAAGACTAATAAATCAAACTGAGTCAATCTGTAAATTTTAAATCCAGATCTCTTTTGCATTCAAAAAGCAATAAAAACAGCTTTTAAAAAAACGCTTTGAGAGCTAGCAATGCATGTCGGATTTGCTGATCAGTTAAAAAAGACAAGAGAGGCGCAATAAATATCTGGAATAAGAGTTGAAAATTAACCACTAAATATAGACTTTGAAGTTAATTGGCAAGTTACATGGAATAATAAACAATTCCTGCCGTAGCCAATATTTAGGCTGATCCGTGTTTTGTTAAATGCCATTTGCTTGAACTGAACCATTACTTTTGGTTTGAAAAGAAACTCACTTCCAACAACTACTTGCTCCCTTGTGGTGAAGTTAGTTATTTCATAAGTGATTGAATAATCTCCTGAAAAGTGAAATTATTTTAAAAATCAATTACAAATGAACTTCTGTGAACTTGCAATTTATACCATATATTGGTATTGAATAGAGAACAAGATACGTCTTGTTAATCCCAAGTGGAGAGGAATCGAGCTCGCGAATTTTGGGAACCCATCTAAACCACTGCAGTTTGTTGAATTTTTTATATAAGGTAGTAAGTTTGTACAACAAATCTATTACCTTATGTACATGATCAACATTCGTTACAAAATTAAAAACATCATCTAATTTTGCAACTATGAGTGTGCTATGGGACTTTATCCAAAAATTTGTTCTCCATTCGCATTGATAGAGTGTGGCAGCAACAGCTAAAACTAGAAACTGATTCGTAAGTAGTTTCATTTTGAGAAACAATTAAGCACTTACGAATAAAACAGCGGTTCATCAACAAAGAATGCAATTTCAAGTTATTCGATGAAATCTGTTCATGGCACAAAGGAATCAACACGCGGGTAATTGTCTGGTTACCATAGGAAATCTATTGATTTTGAATTTAGGAAATTATTTCTGCAACCATAACAAAAGGAGAAAAACCCGACGTCATGTCGCCTTCTCCTGGAGTTAACCTCTTAGAAGAAAATCAACAACCTGTGTCAGAATAATGCCAAAATAATGGCGAACAGAATTTGAGAAATCCACGAATAAAACAGAGAAACACCGAAAATGAGAATATTGCCTGGAAGAACTTTTTCAACTACCAATCTATTTACCATCAACTTCTGCAGACAAATTAAATAAAGAAATTATGCAGACTGGAAAATATCAACTATTGTTATTCAGCAGACTCAAGTTTGAAAAACACGAGGATCTACTGAATCATTTAGTTTTGGCACAAAACCATTTGAATGTGAACAATTTTTATACAATTTTGTTTTTTTTACAATTATATGACGTTTTTTGGATTTTATATTTTATATTACTTTTTTTTTAACTATTTTTTTTTTCAAATTTTTGAACCTAAATATTCAACTAAACTTTTTTTTTTATAATTTTCCAAATGTTCAAATATTCTATGTGAAATCACAATTCGTCAAAATGCGATCCCACCCATTATCATTTTCCTAATTCTCAATTGACTACTTAAAAGATCCACAAGTTCTTGGTTGTTGTGGTGGGACTTCAGGGCAAGGAGGACACACGTTTGGATTTCTAGTTGGTTTTCTGGGAAAGCCAATAGGCACACAGATACTGAAAAAAACATATTTAAGTTAAAACACGAAGTAACTTCTAACCAACAGAGCCCTAACCTAGAATCGTAACAAGCTTGTGGTATTTTTGGATCCAATAAATCTCTAACAGCAGTTTTTCTGTTCACTTCCCATTCACGTGGTGGTACTTGATTTCTCACATTCTTGAACTCAGCAGTCCCGTCAGCACAGACTCGAGAACCGGGTAAAGGTTCTCGGTATGGACATCGATAGGTACCTGGTGGACAAACTACCATTTCTGGTACTTCAAGCATGTTTAATGGTGGTGGTTCTGGGTATTTGCAACGTTCAGTGCAAATTCCAGTTACACCAGCCAAAAGAGGTGGTTGAAGGTCAGTAACAGGTTCCGAACGCCATGCAGGACTACGCAGGCCATATATGGGAGGATTACAAGGATCTACATCAGGACAAGGATATGGGCTGTAGGTTTGTCCAGAAGCTCCTTCTGGTTCTGAGGGTTGTGCAGGGCATGGAGCTTGTGCTGGAGCTTCGGCTGCAGCTGCTTGGTTAGGACAAGGAACCGAATACGATGTGGGAGGACAAGGAGCAGGTGGAGGACAAGGAGATTTTTCTTGTGCAGGACAAGGAGCTTGTGCTGGTGCTTGTGGAGAACAAGTAGCTTGTGCCATCCCTTGTGCAGAACAAGGGGCTGGTGCTGGTGCTGGTGCAGGACAAGGAGCTTGTGCTGGAGCTTGTGCTGGAGGTTGCGAAGGACAAGGAGCTTGTGATGGAGCTTTTGCAGGACAAGGAGCTGATTCTGAAGCTGGTTCAGGACAAGGAGCTGGTTCAGGGCAGGGAACTGGGCACGGGCACGGGCAAGGCTGGCATCGCCCTCTGTAAGGGACACATGGGCCACAAGGATAAGGTCCGCAAGGCCAGTATGGTGTAGGCTGTAAAAGTAAGCTAAATTACTACATTAAAATAAAGAATGGTTCTAATGTATTTTGCAATTGAAAGTAATGTCCACTCTGCATTGTTCCCAAAGTTTTAGGATTTGTATAAGATGTTCGGAGTGCAGAAAGAGACCTGATTGACTTATGTACAGAAAGATACTTAAAATGATTCAATTTTGAGTTTTTATATCTATGTTAATTGAAAACTGACCATAAAGTATTAACTGGTCAATCAAAAAAAGACCAGTCTATGGTAAATAGACCTCACATTATGTTGAAATCAATGCTACCTTGAACTAGCAACATTTTCCCTAATACATTCCGTACATCATTTACATACTATCCCATAACTTTTCTAAGTCTATAAGACTTACATGCTCAATCAATCGCCTAAACATACTAAGCTGCTCTTCAGTCAAATACTGGGGCCCAACATCATTACAAGCCCGAGCATTTGAACACGTAGAAAAATACATAGGAGTAGGACTTTCCCTCCAATGCTGAGCAGTGGTCCGCACTTCCTCCTCCACCACTTTAGGTCTACAATCTGTACATGCCTGACATGCCCTGGGTCGTTGTTCCAGATCTCTGCAACTCCTCTGGAGAGGCGGTGGGCACATCGTTCCTGGGCAAACCACAGGACAACATGGCTTCAATCTCGCACATCTGCTTGGACCATAGCAGTGACACCGTGGTGGAGCACATATGGAACAACCGGCTCGTCTGCAAGGGGTTACAGGATTGCATGGGACCGTTGGTTTGCAAGGATCACATGGTTCATAACAGGGAACTCCAGTACTGCAAGGGCCAGTGCCATAAGATGAGGGGCCAGTTGGGTAACCTCGAGATTGGGGTTTGCCCCAAGGAGGTAAACCTTGTTTGTGTAGTGGTGTTGGGACTTTCTCTGTGTCCATGCAGTAACCATAGGCATTTACCCGAAAGCGATTTCCGGGACAGGGGACTTGTTCACCACCACTAGGCATACGAGATGACTCAGCATGGTCTGCATGTGTGCAAACAGGGCCCTTGGACGTTGAGGCGAAGTCTTCACCACCTGCTGCTAACCGCTTAGCCCCATAGGCATTATGTGTTGGAATGTTTTTGTAGTTCAGCATTATTAACGGCTTTTTATTAGAGAACCCATCTCCACAACTAGGGTCTCTGGAATCAACCGTATCTTTGCCGGCAGCCATCCGCTGTTCACTCGGTTGTTCATCACCACCTGCAATACGAGTTGGAACTCCATAGTAATTCTGGCAAAAGTAGTTTGGATATGGGCCACAAGGACTTGCACAAGGGCAGTGCGGCATACAAGGGCTTGGTGGACCAGGAACGCACACACCTCTGGGTACTTGGGTTCCTAATGCGTGTACAGGCGATTGGGCCCCGCCCAATCCACACACGTTGGTTATTGGCACTGCAGGACTGATGGGATAGCAAGTAAAGCCTGGATTACAGGTGTTCTGTGGGCAGTATGGTGAGCAGCTTTCAGGACAAGGCTCTGGAGCTTGGATTTTACATGGGCAAGGACCAGGACAAGGTGGCCTGTAATCTTTGACACAGAAACCAGGATTTCTTGGGTCAGGAAAACAAGTTGTTACAAATGGAGTCAAGAATGGATCGTATTTTCCTAGACGCCAATCTGTAGGTGGAGGCCTTGCTCCATCGCAGATCCCACAAATCTTGACAGAATCTGCGACTTGTGCATCAGGATGTCCCAGGAGGTCAGTTTCAACCACTGGCTTTGAACTTTCCGGCGTGCAGAGCAGGTTTATGATTCGCCATGACTCGGGGGTATGATCTGGAGCTGCGACGTTCTTTCCCAGTAATGGCTTACCGCAACAAGGGTCGAATGGCTTCCCACAAGGATCGTTTTCGAATTGTGGTGGGCAGGGTTTATTTTTATGTGGATTAATGCAACGGATACCTGGCCAGTGTCTCTTAGCCTTTGGCCTACATTCATTGCAACAACCAAGATGGCAGTGGCCCTTGCATTGATGCGGCGGATATGGTGGGTCGTCATAACCACCAGGCTTTGGCAAGGCGCAGTTGCCTTGGCAGGTAAAACAGAAAGGATTTTGACAGCATAGTTCGTCTTCTAGGTCTGGAATCCAATTGTCAGCATTGTTGACATCACCTCCAAGCATAAATGGATCTCTTTTTCTGCAGACTCTTGCAGGACCTATACATCTCTTCCGTTTTTTCGGTGGTGGTGGTGCTTCGTCTTCCGCCGATTCATTACGAGGAATAAAGTCGGATTTGACGTCCACTTCACATTTGAAAAGGCCTTCCAAATTGTTTGGTCCTGATTTGCCCTCTTCGTCTCCTTTTTTACAGCAGTCATATTTAACTGTGTAGGGTCGCACACAGGGGTCTAGAAGAGGAAAGAGTGGTCGCTGTGGAATAGACCAGGGGCAGTTATGAAAAATGTAAAAATTTTCCATTGTGTACTTACTGGGCCTCGTGCTGCAGGACATGGCCTAGCAGGACAAATCCAATCTGGCCCTCGAGTGCATTCAACATGTTGATCGTAAGTGTAGGGCTGAGAAGGCATCTGATACCTCGAATGAGGCATTGTGATTTTTTTGTTTTTTTCGAAATATATTAAAGTTTAAGTGCTAGATAATGTCACAACAATGGGCTGGGTTCCTTCAAAGTAAAATACTACTAACTAGGAAATGGACAAACTAGAAATTTTGTCATTTTGGCTGTCGTTTAGTTGAAATATAAGTAGAAAAGTAGTGAACGTGATTCCATTTCTATTCCAATAATAAATTCGAAGCACGAGTGCGTGTACGCGCATGATAAACAATTCAAATCCTTTGTATAAAATTACATAGCTCACGGTTTAACTGTTGTAATTTTAGGCTTACATAAAGTTGAGAATAAATACTTAATTTTAATTCATTTATCATTATATTCAATGAAAAATTCGTATACACCAATACTTTTGTATATTTATCAGAAGTAAATGAAACTCAGTTTGAAAATTAAAAATTTATTGCATTAAAACCAAGTCATCTTCTAGCTGATAATCTTTCAGCTTTATAATGATAAGATTAAAATTGCTTACTTAAATTTTCTTATCTCTATTTTTTTATTCTAAATTTTAAATTTTTACTATTTAAAATCAATTTTGGTGAAATAAAAAAATCATTTCAATGAATGAAAATTACAACCTCTTTACACCTTGATAAAACAAAAATTTCCAATCAATTACGAGATTGCAACTGTCGATATTATCTCCATCAGATGGAGCGTCAAACATTCCAACAGACTGAATTGCTACTATTTGACCTTCACTACGATTGGTTAACTTTAATCACATGCTATTTATGACCCCCGACCCCTCTCACCCATGCAGTTAGCAACAAGTGTTTTCGTGCCGTACAACTCTCATCATGTTGATGATTTACCGGTATCCCGCTCTTTCCAACAGCAAAAGAAAATCATTACTAAACAAATTGCAACCATTCGCCTCCAAAAATAATGTCAGAATCGTAAACTTAGATGCCGAGTTTTGCTTTTATACAGTAAGCAACTTAAAAAATCTTTAATAGGTGATTTAAAAACTTCCTAAATTGTTTTTTCACTGTTAGAAACCTTCACATCATTTAGAACAGTTGGAATGGATATTAGGAGAACCGTTTGGAAACCAAAGAATCAGTAGATCAACTTTTTTAAAAAACAGTTCACCAAAAGAGTGTGTAATTGAAATTGGACCGAGGTATGATATCATTTACATTGAAAGGCGTTTTATGTTTTCACAGTCACATTTTAGTGATTTAGAAATTAAATATCAATTATTAATTTTTCAGACTTAACTTCACAACTCCTTTTTCAACCAACGCTATATCAATCTGTCATTCAATTGGATTAACAGACGTGGACCGGATAGAAATGTCAATACGCTATTACATCCAACTACAAATCGGTGAAGAAATATCACAAAATCTAAAAAGTTTGGTACAAACAAATCAAAAATTCCCAATAAAAATAAATTCTCAACAAAATTTTCAAATAGTTTACGGAGCAACTACACGACAAGATGACAGAATGTGAATATGTCACTCCTTTAGAAACATTTACTCTTTCAACACAACCTCAACCGTGGTACGAAGTGGACGTGTTAAAAGAAGGAAGAAAAGCATTGGACAAAGTTAATGTAGATTTGGGATTAGCAATGGATGAATGGGACATTAACTACTACACGGAATTATTCCGTAACCAAATCAAAAGAAACCCAACATCAGTCGAATGTTTTGATCTGGCTCAATCCAACAGGTAAACCAGAACCGAATGCTTTAATTTAGAACATAAAAAAATATTTTTTTTTTATCTGCAGTGAACACAGTCGACACTGGTTTTTCAAAGGAAAAATTTTCATTGATGGCAAAGAGCAATCGGATTCTCTTCTCAACCTGGTGATGAATACCCAAGATCACAGTAATAAAAACAACGTCATCAAGTTCTCGGACAACAGCAGGTTGGATACCAACATTCAATTCATACTTGTAATAACCAGGTTAATTTCCAAACAAATTTTTAAATTATAGTGCAATCAAAGGTGCGAGAATTCCAGTAATTTTGCCAACTGAACCCCGGAAGACCAGTCATTATGTTAAAGTTGACGCCACCCGACACGTGATATTCACTGCTGAAACCCATAACTTTCCAACAGGTAGGCAGTTTTACTACAAAAAAGTAACATTAAAAATTCATAAATGTATTTCTCAGCTGTGTCACCCTTCAGTGGAGCAGCTACTGGTACTGGAGGTAGAATACGCGACGTTCAAGCTGCCGGGAGAGGGGCTCATGTCATTGCGGGAATCGCCGGCTACTGCGTTGGAAATTTACATTTACCAGGTAAATACAAATTACAATAACATCCCCGTTTAACAATAATTGATCATTGAACTCAATTACAGATTACCCTCTGCCATGGGAAAAGCCAGTAGAATATCCATCAAATTTTGCCCACCCTCGTAAAGTTATTATAGAAGCTAGTAATGGAGCTTCAGACTACGGAAATAAATTTGGTGAGCCGGTTATTGCTGGTTTCGCTCGCTCATGTGGTTTAATGCATGATGGAAGGAGAGAATGGGTCAAACCAGTGATGTTTAGTGCAGGAATTGGGTCCATAGATAAAGAGCAAATTACCAAACTTAAACCGACTAAGGGTGAGACGGAAACTTCTTGCAAGTATACGTAACCATAATTTTAAACTTATACTAAAGGTATGAAAGTTGTGAAAATCGGTGGCCCAGTTTACCGCATCGGAGTTGGTGGCGGTGCAGCATCATCAGTTCAAGTACAAGGGGACAATGCGGAAGAGTTGGATTTCGGTGCTGTGCAGCGAGGAGATGCAGAAATGGAACAAAAATTAAACAGGGTTATTAGAGCGTGTGTAGAAATGGGATCGACAAATCCTATTTGTAGCATACACGATCAAGGAGCAGGAGGAAATGGTAAACATTGATTCAAATCGTCCATTAGACAAAACTCATTTTTCTTTCAACTCTACATAGGAAACGTGCTGAAGGAGATTGTAGATCCAGAAGGCGCAGTGATATATACAGACGGATTTCATTTGGGGGATCTCACTATTAATACATTAGAATTGTGGGGAGCAGAATATCAAGAGAGTAATGCTATTTTGATAAGGAGCGATGATAAATCAGTATTAGAGGATATTTGTCAACGAGAACGGTGTCCGGTATCTTTTGTTGGTGTTATCACTGGAGACAAAAAGGTATACTTAACAATATTTGGTGAAAAATAAACTTGAAAATAAAAAGTACCCAATTAGATCACGCTGGTTGACAATAGTGAAAACTTGGGAGAGTCAGCAAAGCCGGTCGACTTGGATTTAGAATTAGTATTGGGGAAGATGCCACAAAAAGTAAATAAACGTCCAAAAATTTAAACCTAAACTAACTTTTTATTTACCTAGGAATTTCATTTCAATCAAATTGTTCATCCTTGTAAGCCACTCGAATTACCAACTGACTTAAAATGTTCCGAGGCGCTCGACTTGGTCTTACGTCTACCATCAGTGGCTAGCAAGCGTTATTTAACCAATAAAGTAGACAGATGCGTTACAGGCTTAATCGCTCAACAACAGTGTGTGGGACCTTTGCACACACCCCTAGCAGACGTAGCAGTTGTCGCCTTATCCTACTTCGATACTGTTGGCAGTGCCTGCGCAGTTGGTGAACAGCCTGTAAAAGGGCTTGTTGACTGCAAAGTCGGTGCACGCATGTCAGTTGCAGAAGCAGTTACTAATCTCATGTTTGCTCCCATTACGACCCTCCAGGTTAGATTCAAACTACTTTGCTCAATTTATATTTTTTTTTTAATAAAATTTTGATAATAGGATGTAAAATGCAGTGCTAATTGGATGTGGGCTGCCAAATTACCAGGAGAGGGTGCAGCACTCTATTCAGCTTGTGTTGCAATGACAGATTCAATGAAGGAATTGGGTATTGCTATTGACGGTGGAAAAGATTCTTTGAGTATGGCAGCGAGAGTGGGAAATGAAACTGTCAAGTCACCAGGTTTAAAACACTTTTGCTACCTTTATTCCCTATTCTTAAACAATTTCTCTTTTATAGGAATGTTAGTAATATCAGCATATGCAGTATGCCCAGATATTACAAACGTCATAACACCAGACTTTAAATGTCCTAATGGCAAAGGCTGTGTATTACTAGTTCAATTGAATTCAAAAAAATTTCGTATTGGTGGCACAGCGTTTGCTCAAGTGATGGGTCAAGTCGGAGATGATGCTCCAGATTTAGATGATGCGAGCATATTGCGAAATGCTTTTGAAGTGACTCAAAAATTAATACGAGAGAAGAAGATTAAATCAGGCCATGACATCAGTGATGGAGGTGTGATCGGTTGCTTATTAGAAATGACATTTGCTGGGAATTGCAGTCTTGAAATTAAAATGAATACACATACTGATGAAACGGACAATGGTAATAAATTTTCAATAGAAATTAACAGTCCTTAATTTAGTTTCCTCATTCAGAAAAAATACTGGCTTTCTTGTTTAACGAAGAAGTTGGTTGGGTATTAGAAACCGAGGAAGCTGTAGTGGCTGAGATAACAAAATTATACGCTGCCTGCGATGTGTGTTGTCAATTGGTGGGTTATACCACAAATCAACAGCAGGGAGCTGATGCCCACGTAACTATTTGTATAAACAAAGGGTTGTATACACAGTCTCTAATTTCATGTATTTTAGGTTCTTATCGAAATAGACAATATTGTCTGTATTAAAGAAAAAATGGTCACTTTGCGAACTGTTTGGGAAGAGACGAGTTTTCAACTTGAATTGCAGCAAACCAACACTGAATGTGCAATACAAGAAAAGGAAACATTAAAAACCCGAAGGTCGCCACCCTATTGCTGGCCAGGAGAATTTAAATCATCTCTAAGCCCCTGTACTTTTAGTGAGTACTGAATTACTAGGTAAACGAGTTAAATTTTAAAAAATATTTCGATTTACAGCGTCACCTCCAAAAGTGGCTATTATTCGTGAAGAGGGAACGAACGGAGACCGCGAAATGAGTGCAGCTTTTATGCAAGTTGGATTCCAAGTGTGGGATGTTACAATGTCAGATATTATTTCGGGTCAAAGTAGTTTAGACAGATTCCAGGGAATTGTTTTCCCAGGAGGATTTAGCTATGCCGATGTTTTAGGATCAGCGAAAGGTTAGATAATCCAGGACTTAAAAAGAGGTAAAAAAAAATAAAAATTTTTACGTCTTTTAGGATGGGCAGCTGCTATGCAATTTAACGACAACTTCTATTCACAACTCAAGAAGTTCCGGTCTCGACCCAATTCTTTCAGTTTAGGAATTTGTAATGGATGTCAGTTAATGGCTCTGTTGGGTTGGATTTCGCCTGATCACAGTAAGTTCAATCATTTTACCAAAATTTCAAATAACAAAACTATGTTACTGGTTTTAGATTCCGAAATTGAAACTCCAGGTGTCTTGCTAAAACACAATAATTCTGAACGTTTTGAATGCCGTTTTACAACTGTAAGAATTGAAGAGAGTTCATCCATTATGTTGCAAAACTTGGCAGGAGCCGTTCTTGGCGTTTGGGTCGCTCATGGGGAAGGTATATGTGATCAAAGAAATGTTTTTTGGCAACATGAAACAAACTATCTAATTACAGGTCACTTCCATTTTAAAAATGATGCAATAAAAATAAAAACTGAAGAAAGTCATTTAGTTCCTATAAGATATGTGGATGACAATGCTCAACCAACAACTACGTATCCATATAATCCGAATGGAAGTCCAGGTAATAAAATGAATCCGATCTACTTTAATTTAGTTAATGCTAAACGTTCAATCCACAGACGGAATAGCTGCAATCTGCTCGGAAGATGGACGACATTTGGCTATAATGCCGCATCCGGAGCGATGCATTTTCCCATGGCAATGGCCATGGGTCCCCGAAGAATGGATAACGAATATGTCTTGGTCTCCCTGGCTAAAAATGTTTGAAAATGCTTTTAACTGGTGTTTACAGCATTAAAAGTTGTAATGTAATTTTTCACAATTCACGTATAAATCACTTTAAATGAATAGGAAGTATAAGTCGCAATGTATTTAAAAATACGCAATAATGCCCATGAATTTAACAATACGTAACACGCACACATTTCGGAATTACAACACTGCTGTAATCAATCCGAGATAAATGGCTGCTGGAGTGGGAAGATCGCGGATAGTACAAAAATGGATCGTATGAACCACAAAGTTTACTACTTGAACAAAACGTTGTTTAATTTAATAACGTTCTAACCACAAAAATTACATCTTTTTATGTTCTTAAAGGGGAAAAGACGAATAAATTTACAAGTTGGTGCATGTGGAGAATGTCGACAAATGTGTGGGGTAGGCAAGAACCGCCTTCTCCCTCTGCTTCGTTCGACCGCGTTGAGTCTTCGTCCTTATGGTCCGGCAAAACAGTGCCTCCCGTGGCCACTCTATTTGCTCACGACCCGCGAAATCCGAGTTGGACTTTTGACGACGCGTTTTATGCATTCTCTCGTTTCGGCGATCAGCACGGTGATGGCCATTCCATTACTCTTTCCAAAATTGACAAGTGGTTTAAACAAGCTAAAATTTTTAATGTTGCCACCACTACGGCCGATACAGCCATCAATTTCAAATTGATTGCCAGGTTATTAAATTTATAAATTGTCATTATTTTTTAATTTCGGTGAATGTTTTGATAGACGAAACAAGAGAATTACCCAAGATGAGTTTTATCGCTTCCTCGACGCTTTCTGCCGCAGCAAGAAAATTTGTCCCGTCGATATCGGAACGAGACTCATCGGTTGCGGTCCGCCAGAAGCACACACCTCATCTCAGGTTTCTTAGAGTTTAAGTTTTCTTTGATTTTTTTTTATTTGTAGGTTAGCTCAAATTCTGTTACAGTTTGACTTGTATGTCTGGTTTTTCTTTTGTTGTGTATAGTTTACTGTTTTGATTAACCATTTGTCATTTTTGTTTGACTCAGTCACTGAATTTTTTCAGGTCTGAGACCGCATATTTCATTCAATCATTTGTATTTTTTGGCTTTTCAGTTATGTCGAGTCGGATTTCGCACTGCTTCGTCACGGGTTCACGTAGATCCCCCACTCTATAAAAGTATTTCCAAATGAGTCAATTATAAATTTATAATTTAAATTTCTTTCCTTTCAAAGAATTGGTTGAGGCTCCTTACTTAGGTCAATCAGCTTAAGTACAAGAGACGTTTCACGAATTTTTGATGCAGCCAAGAATTGCAAGTACCATCAATTTTACTAATTGGTTTGATTAATTTGATTCAATGGAAATTACCGAGAAAAAATGAAAATACTATTTAATTTGGTAAACATGGTTTTGTAACAACAATATTTTTCGAACTCTTTGTCTATTTGTCATACAAGTTTTTCTCTTTTAAAACGTAACGAGTAAAAATTTTATATCAACTTTTATTTTTGCCAATTTATCATTACTAGTCAGCATTTCTCAAGTCATCAACTTGTTCGAGGCCGTACCCGCCGGCTCGTTTGTCCGCAGACCATGCGGAATATACGCGGATAAGACGCAGATGGGGAAAGTACCCAAAGTCTCAAATGTTTACCCCAAGGAAAAAACAAGCGAAAGTAAATAAAAAGCCCAAATAAGAGCAAATTACTCTACATTATCTTTACACGGAAATGGATGGAAGGCAGACCCAACGTCGAATGCAATGGTCTCGAACCCAAACCCTCGCTAGTTGTGGTATGGTAGTCCAACGCGTATCAAACAATTTTAGGGGTTCGGATTTACACAATTACTGTTTAAATTTTTAATTTTAATTTGAAAAGATAATATTTTCCTTTCAGGAACGTTTTAAAAAACAACCCTCCTATTTATTTAGGGTATTTCACGATTTCATACAATGCCTAAACATCATTTCAAATGAGTCAGCCATTGACACGTGACTGCGATGTAATCTCGTTGCAACGACGCGGGTGACACAACATTCAACTTGTGTTCCACGTTCCACGTTCCACGTTCCACTGTTCCTTAACTAAACACAATGGATAAGCATATAACACCTAATATTTCAACCACTGGAAATCGGAGAAAACACCCCCCACAAAAATACCGGAAAGAATGGGAAACGCAAGAAATTTTCAAGGGTAACTAGATAAATAATACTTCTATAAAGAATCTAAAATTTTCACGTGTTTCAGAATGGTTATCGCCCGATCCCAATGGTACGAACCACAGAGCTTATTGTAGAGTTTGTGAAAAAACAGTTAGAGCTCATAGGCAACACTTAGCAAGCCATGGTAAATCTTTCTACCATCACAACAAAAGTCTTACGGCAACTGCAGCAAGGACAATTAGAAAATCTTCTCGAAGATCATCGCTCACCGCTCAGCAGAAAATTGCGCTCCTAAAACCAGCAAAACAGAATACAAAATTTCACCCGACGTCATATAAAATTAAGAACTCGGAAAAAGCAAAACACCTCATACCTATACGACCGTTAGATACAACCAACAACAACGAAATTCCGGACTTAAAATTGGCTGTATTTATGGCTGAACATTCATCAATTAAGGCAATGCACCACCTAACCGAATTTCTACCTCATCTAGACTCGAAACTTCAATTTAATAGAATCAAAAGTTTCCTGCTCATAAAAAACATTTTGAGCGTCTGTCTCAGAAGAAAGCTTGTAGAAGAGATCGGAGAGTCACGACTATCCCTCATCATTAATAGAAGCCCAGATGGCAACGATAACCACACGCTTTGTATCCTGTTAAAATATTTTTCCGTTCAAAAAAAGAAGATTGTCACAACATTTTATAAATTAATTCAAATAAGTGACTGCACGGACGTTGAAATTTTTCAAGCAGTTAAAAATGAGTTAGATAGCGACGGCATAAAATTGGAAAATATTGTAGGAATCGGTTGCGACAAATCTAGTTTGATGGTTGAACCAAAAAATTTCGTTTTAGCAATGTTTAAAAACTTAATACCAAATTTAGTAATCACTAAATGTATTTGCCATTCCTTGCAGTTTTGTGCGGAGAAAGCATGCGCAATGCTGCCGAAGAAATTAGAGTATTTTGTACGTGAAACCCACAACTGGTTTTCATATAGCCCCAACCGTAAAGGGCAAAACCAGGACTTATATAAAGTTATGATTGAAAGTTATGAAGAGAAGAAAAGTTCGAGTTCATCTGGATGTTGGTTAGCTTGTTTCCAAGCTATTTCTGACATTTTAGACCGATGGGATGAGTTACTGCTATTATTCAATATAGCAAAGATTCAGGATAAATGTTATTCCGCTGAAATACTGTATAACATTATGACAAGCGGAAATTCAAAGGTGTATTTGCACTTCCTTCGTCACGTTTTGAAAGAACTGAACCGCCTTAATATAATTTTCCAAAGTGAAAATAACGAGGAAGTCACAATATTTGAAGACCTTTTGACAATTTATAAAAACATTTTATCTGTTATTGTGCTTCCATCTCAACTTGACAAAGTGTCCGATACCGATTTACCCACTTTCGAATTTCTGAAATATTTAATTCATCCAGCTTGTATTTATTTTGGGTTTGATTTTAGTAATGAAAGCAGACGACTCCCTGCGAGTGAAATTGATGACATTAAAGTCCACTGCCGAGATTTTTATGTTGAACTTGCCAACCAGATTAAAAGTAGACTGCCTATTGACATTCATCTACTAAGTCAACTGTCTTTGCTCAAACCAAATATAGCAACCTCACAGTCAAGACCGTCCATTATGCCTTTAGCATCACTAATATTGTCACACCAACGTGATGTCAATGAGGCAGAAAAAGAGTGGATGAATCTCCCTTATAAACTCTGGAGTGAAACTGAGAAGTGCGAAGAGTTTTGGGTTGAAGTTTATCAATGTGAAGACTCGACCGGAGAAAATAAGCAATTTAAAAATGTCAGCAACTTGGCACTGGCACTACTGACATTGCCCGTTTCGAATTCAACTGTTAAACGGGCTTTTTCTATGTTTGCCGCTGTTAAAAACAAAATTCGAGATAAAATATCATTTGAAGTGGTGGATGCAATTATGAATATAAAATTTTCTCTCTTACGAGAAGAAATTAACTGTATCCAATTTCAACCTACAAATGATATGATTAGTTTGTGCAACGAGTCAACGCCCGTTGAGATAAGTAAAGAAAATTTGGGCATGTTGGAAGAAATTGTCAAATGTATGTAAACCCAAATATTTGTTTTTTAAATAAATTTTTCACATGTTTAAATTTTCATTCAATAGTTGCATAAGTGTTTTTCAAAGAATGTAGAGTGACTGATGCAACTATTAAGATTTGTCACCCAAATGCACTAGGACGAACCGAAAGGTTTACCAAAACCAAATCCTCAACGAGCGGGACCAATTTTAACAAAGATGAGCCCGATAAAAAATGTTTCAGGCAGCCAACGCCTTACATAACAAGGTCAAACGAAAAAGGAAACGAAGATAAATACTACATAGAATGAAGTAGATGAACGGATCGAATTGAAAAGAAATACACGAACCAAATTCGCAAAATGGCTAAACAAGTGACTGTTATTTTCAGCAAACCCAATTTCGAATAGCTTTCGTTAAAAAACCTAGTGTAATCCTTAAATAACAACAAATACGTTGCCTCGACGATTAATTACACTGGTTTCAAAGCAGATTGCGAATGGATTGCTGACGAATAAGTAGGAAAAAACCGATAAAATCAAACCGGGATGAGACTTGCGAGCTCGAGCCATAATCAGCGATAGTCTCGAGAATTCTCGCGAGACTCAAACGTTGAATGTATAGAGTAAACAGGTCGATCGCCCTTTTTTGCAGAAATTCAGAAACCTGATTTTTTTTTTTAAATGAAATACGATGTTAATAAATAATTGTTTAACTTTTTCAAATTTCACAACTCATAATGAAAGCTTTACTACGTCCTTTTCAAGCCACCGTGTTAAGGAAATGACGCCACAACCACTAAGCAATGATGTGGCCTTACCAGACCCAACTGATCGATCTTCAATCACCACGGTAGATGTTGATACACAGAGCATATGCTTTCTATGAATGTTTTATAAAACGCAACGATGGAGAATTCACGGGCACGACCCAGGACACAGCATAAAAAAGACAAAACGATGCGAGACGAAAACAACTACGACCGCAGCAACAAACCGCACACTAGTAGCATTGACTTAGAAGAGCCATCAACTAAAAACACATTACATATTGAAGAGCAATGCGCACAATTAAGAGGCGACTGGTCCAGTATTTCTTTATTGACTTTCCTCTACGTATTACAGGGAATCCCGATCGGTCTAGCATCGAGTATCCCAATGGTTCTACAGAATAGAAGCGTCACGTATAAGCAACAAGCTATTTTTAGTTTTGTTTACTGGCCTTTTAGTTTGAAATTACTATGGGCACCTGTTGTTGATTCTTGCTATTCGAACAAAATTGGGAGAAGAAAAACTTGGTTGGTTCCAACTCAATATTTATTGGGTTTTTTCATGTTGCTCTTGAGTGGACTTGTCGATGATTTATTAGGGAAAAATGGAGAAGCGCCACAAGTTTTTTATTTGATGTCTATGTTCTTCATTTTGAATTTCTTAGCTGCTACACAAGATATAGTTGTTGATGGTTGGGCTTTGACAATGTTGTCAAGGTGTGTACAGATTTTTTAAAGTTATCCTTGAGCTACATTTATTAATTTTTCTTTTTTTTTATTTTCAGTCGGAATGTTGGTTACGCTTCTACATGTAATTGCGTCGGACAAACTGCTGGCTACTTCCTGGGAAATGTTGTGTTTCTCGCACTTGAGTCAGCGGAATTTTGTAATAAGTATTTGAGAAGTGTACCGGAAGATACTGGCTTAGTTAGCCTACAAAGTAATTATTTTTTAGATGTATAAAACCGAATTTATTATATTAATATTATAACGAAGCTAATTTTCTGTTATATTCTTGGTACCGTAATGCGAGGTTAATGTTCTGCTACCCCTGTACTAGTCCCTAATTTTAAACCCTACTTTTTCCTTTTTATAAGGCGAATAAATTTCCGTTTGTAACATCTCATTAATAATTTTCAGGTTTTTTATACTTCTGGGGCTTAATATTTTTATTAAGTACAACATTAGTGTGGATCTTCAAGAAAGAAACTTCTGACAACTCCGATACAAACATCAGTACTCGTGAAACTTACGTAACTCTTTGGAAAGTAATAACCAAAGCACACGTGGTGCTTTTTGCTGCTATTCTTCTTACAGCAAAAGTAAATTATTTTAACTGAAATCTCAAACTGTTTTCGTTATTTACTTGTTTATTTATTCTCCTAGGTCGGTTTTGCGGCGACTGATGCTATTACTGGACTTAAATTAATTGAAGCTGGTGTGTCTAAAGACAAATTGGCGCTCGTGGCTGTGCCTATGGTGCCAGTTCAAATGATTTTACCATTAATAATAAGTAAATACACGGCTGGACCGCGTCCTATGACTGTATACCTAAAAGCCATTCCTTATCGGTTAGTAATTTGACATTTTTAAAACTGGGTTTACTCAGTCGCGGTTTCTGCAGAAGTACTTTACATTAACTTGAAAGACATTGTTACATACAATACATAATTTTTCAATTATTTTAGGTTATTCTTCGGTTTGGTTGCTGCTGCCCTTGTGTGGTGGACTCCATCCATGCATTTAGGTGGAGGAGAATTTCCTGCAAGTTACTATGCTGTTCTATTGGTATTTTATGCTTGTCATCAAGTGAGTTTAGTGATAAAATGAAGTTTTTAGAATGTATATTTCAATTTATTTTCTCATTTTAGATAACATTGTACAGCATGTTTGTTGCAGGGATGGCATTTCATGCAAGAATTAGTGATGCTGATTTAGGAGGAACATACATGACTCTTCTTAACACACTGGCCAACTTGGGAGGCGTTTGGCCTACAACTCTTGTGCTCACTCTTGTTGATTTCTTCACATGGAAAACATGTGTAGAAACTGATGATCATAAATTGTGTTCAGGAATAGAGGTATAAAGATCCCCAACATTCAAAATTTTGTTTTAAATACGTATTTTACTTTTTGTACAGAATTGCAATGACAAGATTTTGTCATGTTCTACGTCTCTTGACGGCTTCTACACAATCACATTTTTGTGCGTCATTTTTGGTTTGGTTTGGTTACGAATATGTAAAAGTAAAATTCATTACTTACAAAGGTTAAACTTAAAAATGTGGAGAGTTTGAACAAAAAGATTATACATGATCTTTAATAGTTTAATTTAATTTAAGATGTATCTTTCTTTTTTTGTCATTAATTGTAACACAGTTGAGTTGCGGGTTCACAACAGAAAAAAAGTATTTTTGAATTGATGTTATCACTAATGATGTAAACTTTTTAATATAATTTAGATGAAATATAATAACACAAACATGACATTTTGTTTTTTTTAAAAGACAAATCAATAAAACTGATGTCCGGTTGAATGATGAAGTTTCACTGCACATTAACAATATCACAGCCGAACAAACTTAATGAAGCAGTTAGTTCTTCTGGTTGAGTACACTTTGTGAAGCTAGTAAGAGCATTTACGGTACAGTACCGCTGGTTGTAATTTCGTCTCGGAACAAACTACAACCAATTTGCTGTGTTAATAATTATAACTCATTATAACAAATTAAAAGTTTATTTTCCTCATTTTAAAAATTACAGTATAACCCAAAAAAATGGAAAAATTTACAATAATGGCATTCGAGTAAGATCAGGCATCACTCTTGAAAACAATCCTCCAAGCGTCAAAAATGCAGCGACCATTAAAATAGGGACTGAACATCTATTGTCCACCAACTGACCAAACACAACATTCCCCAAAATTGCTCCTAATCGAGCCGCAATCTGGGAAACGCCACAAGCGGTGCCTCTTAAGTCAGTCGGGAACACTTCCATACCCAGAACACCCAAAGCACTATGACTTAGCGTAGACAACATACCAAATAGTGCTGCTAATAAGAGACAACTCCATTTACTTGTCACTAACCAGATGTTAAAAACTATGAAACCAGACAACATCATCCCAGACACTAAAAATTTAAAAATTATTAATTACAATTAATAATAACATATAGATTGCATTACTCAAAAAAATTCTTCTTCCAACTTTATCCATGAATAAAATGGCAAGTAAATGCCCAGGGAAGTTAAACATCGCAACTATAATTTCATCCCGGAATATCTCCCCTTCCATAGTATGAGAACAATCTTCTTGAGATGACTCGATCTTAGATATGGGAACTTCTACATCACATATCCCAACGTTCGCTGACAGGCTATGTTCCATCCGTTTGAACATCTCAGGTAGCCACATCCAGAGACCGTAATACCCAAAACAGAGACTGAAAACGACTAAAACCACTGCACATAAGACATTTCGGAATGGGAAATGGAGCAAACGACCAGTATTTCGCATCATCTAAACTTACAAGTTAATATATAATAAGTAATTATAAAATGTAAGTTTGTTATTACCATAATAACAGCATATACAATTTTTTTCTTGACTTTCATTTGCGGTTCAAAGTCTTCGTTAAATGTAATTGCCTATGCGTAAACAGAAAATTTTAGAAAATGTAATCATAACATTTGACAAAATTTTACTACTTAAAGATTATTGTAATAGGTAGTGCTATATTTGTAATTACCAGAGGCTTTTTTCCACGGCCGTGGTTAATAGCGTAAATTTTTTCTAAAACACTTTTTGCTTCTTTGTATTTACCTTCCTAAGATAATTCAATTAAGTATTTACAATTTGTCTTATTTAACTGTAAAGTTACCAGCATAAGAAACTTGGGACTGTTAGGTAAATAAATTAATCCAAATGCAACCAGGAAGCTTGGTATGGAGCAAAGGGCTATGAATAGTCGCCATCCATGTAAATGGGCTGATTTATTTTCCTTAGGATTGTAATTCGAGTCAGGAATAACGAGCCAACCTAAAACTGGAAAGAAATATTTTCATTTTAGAAAGTTGAAGAAATAATTTGATGTTTCAATACAACCCAATGACCACTAAAACAGATAAGTACCAAACGTTGTAACACTATTTAATAAACTAATCAATTACCGCTTACAGTTTTTAATCTGGCTTCCCAAAATGAATAATATTGTATCTCCTCTGGCAATTTCTTGCCGCACAATGATCTAATGATTACTGCTTTTAGAATGTAGAATGATACCACCCTAACTACCCTCTAACAAACAAATATAGCAAAACAACACTTAACAAACATGCAGAAATTTATAGCATAGCTTTACTTGTTACAACCAAGTTGCCAATCATCCAAAATGAAGACAGATAACAAAGGGCAGTCCCTCTCTTGGTTTTAGGTTGAAATTCAGTGAAATAAGCCCACAAAATAGGAACACTACTGCCTACTCTGAAGTTAGAAAGAAGCAATTAAACGAACATATCACAATAATATCCTTTACACATTAATTTATACTACAACAACAACAAGAGTACACCAATAGGAATACCTTACAAGCCTTCCTTCAAACACACAACCTACCCAAGTCCGACCAAAAAAATGTTCGCCAATAAAGTTTCATATGTTTTCGCAAGAGACACCAATAAAGTGAAACATCCATCCAATATCAAACAAAATATTAATATTCTCCGTCTCCCGAACAAGTCACACACAGATCCACCAAAATAGCCACCAGTCATTAATCCTTTAAAAATTTTTACATTGTAAAATCATATTTCATAATATAAATAAAGATCCAATACCTACAAACATAACGACATTGAGCCAACCCTTTTCAACAGTCGTCAATTTCAATTCACATTCAGCCGCTGGTAGAAGGAACGAGACGCTGATGATAGCAATGGCTTCATTCGCATTGCCCAAACCGCATATAAAAAGTAACCAATAATGAAATAACCCGTAACCTGAAGAGTGATATATATATATTTGGATTATCGGAAAGTCTCTTGAACGTCATTTGTTGCTTGTACCTACTAAACCAATGGCTTTTTCGTAATCTGAACTGATATCAGCTTCTATTTCTGGCTCCATTTTGATAAAAATTTTCTTATTGCAAATTGTTATGAAAAATTTGAATGAATGCACTGTTTAGTTGTATTTATTAGTGTCTTATGCTTCGCTTGTCTCATCGGTTGTCATCCGATCCATGATTCAGTAAGTAAAAAAATAAGTAGTAAAAGAAAATTCTCATTAATTGTTAATTGTAAGAATTGACGGTCAGCCATTTTTGTTGAGGCACTATGGGTGTTTGTCAAAAACTGGGTTCACACTTTGTGTTCACGTTGCGTAATGCAGAAATGATGTAAAATGTTGCATTCTGGGGAAGTTGACGCAGGGTTATAACTGAACTTATAATGTGAAACGTTTGAAAAATTGGCTTTGTAACATTTTTCATAAGAGCCGATACCCCCTGCACTTAAATTACTTTTGGGGTATAAAGATGCCTAGGTTGTAATAAAAGATAGCTGTATTCATTACCCCCAAGATGATTAGAAATAATTGCCCAAAAATAATTATAGAGAAGGATAACCTACTGATTTATAACAGACAAGTATATTTGAAGCAAATGGTAACTTAAACATTAGTAAGTTGTAATTAACCATGAGTAATGTAGAGAAGTATTCAGGGGGAGCTTTGCATCAATTGACCATGAAACTGATTTTTATTTCATTTAAAATTTTAAAATTTTAAAAATAACTTTCAGATATGTAAACAATGCGACAACCAAACCTCCTACGACAACAAACTGCGTGTTAAAAGACAATATGGTGGGGGCGACGAAGATGTTGGTAATCAAAATACTTATACTCAAGACTCTGAGAATCAAGATGACGACGATGATGAATTCAGCGTGAAACGAATGTATGAAAAAGTCGGTTCAGCACGGCAGCTGTCAATTGTAGCAATAGTGTTAGCAACAATAGCTATTCTTTTGGCTATAATAATCGCATTTTGTTTACTATTCTTTTGTATTTGGTTATGTATTCCACCAAATGACCCTGCTGCTCCACGAAAAAGACCACCCCCCAAAAAGAAACCGATTATATGCCCTCCTGGCTGCGAACCAAAACAAATGCGGCAAAGTTCGGAAGAACCGGTGGTTGATGACGGAGACAATTAAAAATACACCCACTCAAATAACGGATGTTATATCATTATTGTAAATAAAAAATTTAGTCTTTAGGCCTAAAAACGTTTAGAAAAAATTCCTTCTATTTTTAAAAACCCAATTATTTTACATCGTCGAATTGCAATGGATATTAAAGGAAGTGAAGTCGGCATTGAATCTATTGATGTTTTGAGTGAGAAAAGCAGTAAGCCGAAATTGACGTCTGAATCCGATTTGGACGGTGGACCGAAATTGGAAACGAGGCAAAAAGTTAATGTACTAAAAACCGTTCATTCGGAGCGAAAAATAAAACTACTTCCGACAATGTTATAACATTCAAACTTATAGGTCACCAATGTGGTACCAATACCTTGGTGCCAGTAAAATTTTATGATTAAATGTAACCCGGAAGTGCCTTAAATAGCCTCTCCAAATCGTGCTATTATAAATATTTTCGGAATTTGGAGTTGTTGCTGATAGCACTTTCGGTTTGTTGTACGTCTCAAAATTTAGAGGCAGTACGATTTTCGTATTATAAAAGTGACATGTAGGTTTTTAGGATGTAATGCGACTGGAAGTGCTTTTATTTTTTGTTTTAAATGGTACAAAAAGCAGGACAAAGTCATGACAAACGATATGTAATTGGTTTTGTTTTCAATTCTAGAAAACTTCTTTCCTTCACAAAATTCTTTCCTTGAGAAGAAACCGTAATAACTTATCTTCGCGAAACCGTGACGACTTTCCTGCCACTCCCATTGGCATCTTTTTTCTCCTCGTTGCAAGTATTGGACTTTTTTTTCTTATCCTTGCATTTTTCGTCTTCGCTCCGATTATTCTTATTTTTCGTCGCTTGAGGGGTCAGCTCAAGAATCCGTGCCTTCCATGCCCTTCCGCTTTCCGCAGTTCTTTCTCGGAAATTCCGATAACTACGGCACCGATTTCGTCGTCGAAAGCCTTCTCTCCGATAATTCGAGAAGTGGAAGTTGGAGAAGAAATGCCAGTCAAAGATTGCACGAGTAAGCCGACGGTACAAGAAGTAGATGATGACGAAAAAGAAACGATTATTTCCGATCCACAATTGGCGATTGAAATGTCAGATTTAGTTGCACAAGTTGCAGAAATGTAAATTTATAAAATTCAATAAAACTTCGAAAATTAAACTTTGAAGAGTCTTTTCTCATTATTAATATAAATTCCAAGAGATCAAACATAGCTTACTTAGTCTGTCATTTATGCAAAAACTATTTAATTTTAGTGTTGTTTTAATGCTGTTTGCTGTATTGATGATATTTTGTCGGATTATGAGATAGTTATTTTGCTTGTGTGTTCAGTTTTTTGTTTCTTTGTTTGCTTAGTATTCCATCAACTGAAACTAATGTAAGACCGGCCTCCACACCGAAAAGAATTTAATGCCCTCCTGGGTACGCACCAAGACAAATGCGGCAAAGTTCGCAGGAACCGGTTGATGACACAGACAATTAAAATATGCCCACTCATATAACATATGTTATATCATTGTTGTAAATAAAAAAAATTGAGTCTTTTGGCCTAAAAACTTTAAAAAAAAATTCCTTCTATTTAAAAATCCAACTATTTTAAACGGTCGAATTGCAATGAATATTAAAGGTAAGTGGATAGAGGATTAAGCACTGTAAAATTATTAGCAAAACATTTGCAGAAGTTCAAACTTGAAAATTTTAAAATTTTTTTTGTAAATTTTATCTCAAATTTTTTGCGAATACTTTTACTGAAGGGTGATTAATAGTCATTTTTGATTAAAGCTTGTTTAGCTAGTGACCGTGATACGAAAAATATACGTCATTCTGGACCGGGTTCAACCGAATTTCAAAAAATGCGATGGATTGACGAAGAGCAGCTCAATCTGAATCCTCTAACTGATGGGATGAGTAACCCGAGTGTGGATCATATCCAAGTTGAACCTCTGTACCATTCGGAAAATACTCTGGTTTATCATTGTTTTATAAATTAATCAGATCAATTGATTGAATTATGCCTTATCTTTTCAAAGACATTCAATGACTATACCGAGTGTTTGATGCCAATGACTCTTCGCGGACGGATTCCGGCAGGGAGTATTTCACCAGAGATGAGGGCAGAAGAAGTGAAGTCGGTATTATTAACGCCGACTTTAGAGAAATCGGTCGAAGACGTTGATTTTTTGAGTGCGAAAAGAAGTGAACCGAAATTGCCGTCTGAATCCGATTCGGATGGAGGACCGAGGTTGAGAGTAGTGGAAACGAGGCAAAAAGATGATGTACCGAAAACTGTTCATTCGGAGCGAAAAATAGAACCACTTCTGACATTTTTACAACATTCGAATTTATAGGTCACCACTCTGATACCAATATCTTGGTGCCTGTGAAATTTCACGTTTATATGTAAACCGGAAATGCCTTAAATAGGCGCTCCGAATCGTGCTATTAACTTATTATAGATATTTTTGTGATTTGGAGTTGCTACTGACATCACTTCCGGTTTGTTGTAATTCTCAAATTTTATAAGGAGTTTGTTTTTTGTGTTATAAAAATGATATGTAAGTTTGGAGGTTGTAAATTGACCGGAAGTGCTTTTATTTTTTGCTCCAAATGGTCTAAATAGAAAGAAAAAGTCATGACTTGCGTAATGTAATTGATTTTTTTTTTCAATTTCAGAAAATTTCTTTCCAAGTGGAATGCACAGCTCCGTCTCGAAACCGGGAGGACTTTCCTCAAATAAACGTCGAAGCTGTGTGCCTCAGCCCAACATTCGCTACCGTAATGAGCTGCTTGCTTCTCCTCATTGCAATTATTGGACTTTTTTTTCTTCTCGTTGGAATTGTCATCTTCGCCCCGATTAATCTGATTCGACGTCGCTTGAGTGGCCAGCAAATGGAGCCCTGCCCGCCGTACTCTTCCGCTTTTCGTAGACCGTTCCCGGAAACTCCGATAACTACGGCATCGATTTCGTCCCCGAAAGCCTCCACTCCGATAATTCGAGAAATGGAAATTGGGGAAGAAATGACAGTCGAAGACTGCACGAGTAAGCCGACAATACAAGAAGTAGACGATGACGAAGATGAAACGATTATTTCCGATACACAATTTGCGATTGAAATATCAGATTTAGTTACACAAGTTGCCGAAATGTAAATTTATAAAACACAATAAAAATAGTTTGGTTTTGATGGTTTTTTCCTCATTCTTATAATGACTTTTGATCGTATTATCCATGTTTGCATAAATTAATTTTAATAGCCAGAATTGCGCCATCACCAGTCACTATTGGTATTATTACAATAATGCTCTAACTACCACAACCTCTCTTGTTGCTAGTCAACACGCGTGCAACGTAATTGTTTGGATTTTACATTCTAATTTCTCAAAAGGGAAGACATCCCTTAAACGAAAGTGATGCCGCTTTATACAAGCGTTGTGATAATCTTCTTCTTTCTTAACATTGGTAAAAACTTGTTTAAGGTAATTAGTGTAAAATTTCATGTCTATACTGTAATTTTTAGGTCAAGGACCCAAAACAGAGGCAATAAAATGTTATAAGTGTTTTCCCGGGAGCAGTATAACTCCCTGCAACGACGAAATAGGCATAGAGTACGAATGTCATGGCGTCGGACGCGGCAATAGGTGCTTAAAAATGACTGGATCAAATGGTACGAACATTTACATTTTAATTCCGAATTATTACGGTATTCAAATTATTTTTATTTACGCCGATTGGAATGCCTCGTTCTATTGTTCTAACCCTAAATATTAATAAAAACATACTAGGGCGAAGTAGTGCAAATGAAAGCTGCTAATATGAGCGATAATTAAAGCCCTGTTATACATCAAATAGTAAAATATAGGATTATAGCACTAATAAATCAATTACAAAAAAATACAAAACAGACATACCCTAACAATAACATTTTAATTTAGAGCACAACCCTAAAAACTTATAGAGAAAAAAAAAATAGTGCAATCCACAACTCCACTTTAGCAAAAAAATATACAAAACCTCCCAATTCAACCCCACTCAGCAGCGCCCCACCGGACTTATACTGTACCCATCTTCATCCCTTAATAGAAAGAAACTGATTTTTTAAAGTATACTTAAATCAATAAATCTAATCAACAATTTCACATAAATATGTCAAGAGTACACAAACAATTAGCCCTCATATTAACATACAGGTAATAGATAACTCACATTCTCAATTGATTTTAAATACGCCTTAATTTTCCTCTATCTGATATTTTGTATTATATTATTTTGTAGGTAAACTGTTGGAGAAAAGATGCGGTGAAGAAAATACCGTACTTGGATGCAAGAATGTGACTGAGCCCGGGGGCTCGAAGAGCGAAGTGTGCATATGCAATACTGACTTGTGCAATAACGCACCTGTCTTTGGCATTTGCATTTATGTCATTTTGTTCACTTTTTGCATCCACTTTGCTGTGGCGAAAATTTATTAAATATACTGTCGAAGAGTGTATTTGCAATATTGACATGTGTATATCTTTTTGTTTGCTCTTTGCACCGATTTTGCTGTGGTAAAAATATATTAAATACACTAGTGTACTTGTGAAATAAAACAGATTTGTTAATCGATTTACGAAACCCTCTTCACTATTTTCTCACCTATATATTCTAACATTACAACGCGTAGCATTTTCTAAAATAACTTACTTTAATGAGTCACTGAGAAAGAATACTTAAACAAGAAAAACACGCAATAAGAAATCTACTAACCCTGCTACAAAATTCCATAAGAACCTATCGGACATCACTTCCGGTTTGTTGTAAGTCTGAAGTTTTATACTCAGTTTGTGTTTTGTGTTATTGAAATTATTTATAAGTTTGGAGAAAAGTAAAGTGACCGGAAGTACTTTTTTTTTTTGCTCCAAACGGTCCAAAAAGACGAAAAAAGTGAAGACTTAGGGCAAGTAATTGATTATTTTTCCAACTCTAAAAACTTTTTTTTTCTAAAGTAGAATGCAGAGGTCCATCTCGAAACCGTGAGGACATTGTTAGGGATTGTGACATCACTTATACCGTATTAGGGTATTAGGGGAGTTTAGCTATACAAGTATATTGTTGGGCAATAAAGCCATTGGGCCTTTATGTCCCTGCTGATTCTTAGGCTGAATGGTTATTGTCTCGTTAGTTAATTTAATTTGGCGCAAGTTTCGGAAAAATACACGGTCACCGGACGCAGATGACCATATGGAGAATATCAAAATGCTTCCAACCACCAGTGAATGCGTCGTAATTTATTATTATTATTATTATTTTATTTTGCAGACCAGAAAGAAATACAATGAGTGAGTAATAAGGAAAACCTTGAAAAGAGCAATAGACAGGGAGTTAACAATTACATTTGAGAATTAATAAGATATTTTTTATATAAACGAGCAAGATGTGTACAATGGCAGGAACAACTTAACCTCGAGCACTCGTAAAGTTTCTCACGGATTTTCTGCCATAGCTTTCTTTTTTGGTGATGACGGGATTATTTTTTCCGGACATTTATCTGGTATAGGTTGTGACGGTAAGAGAACTAGATTTTCTTATACCGAAAGGCTCTCGTGACGTCAGAGACTTCGTGACGTCATGAGAAGGTGACGGAATAAATAATTATATTT